>OZJO01001104.1:5071-40657 GCA_900406225.1 Acrobeloides nanus | reverse complement strand
AAAAATAAAATGCTCACCATTATGAATGGATGGCTGAGAAACGGCATGGCTTAAACCAGAGTATTTGTTCATATTCAATTGATTGATTTGTTGCTAAATTATAAAATAGAACTGTTTTGGTGAATTTTTGAAGTGCAGTTTTTGAAGAGAGATTACTTAATGCCAGATTAGCCAGTTTCGTGTACGAATTAGATAATGAACAATTAGAAGAAGAGGAAGAAGAAAAAGAAGAAGAAGAAGTAGTAGTAGAAGAAGAAGAAGAAGAAGAAGAAGAAGAAGAAGAAGAAGAAGAAGTCGTAGTAGTAGTAGTAGAAGAAGAGGAAGAAGTAGTAGTAGAAGAAGTAGAAGTAGTAGTAGAAGAAGAAGTCGTAGTAGAAGTAGAAGAAGTCGTAGTAGAAGAAGAAGAGAAGTAGAAGTAGTAGTAGAAGAAGAAGTAGTATTAGAAGAAGTAGAAGAAAAGGAAGAAGTAGTAGTAGAAGTAGCAATAGAAGGAGTAGTAGAAGTAAAAGAAGAATTAGAAGTAGTAGTAGAAGAAGTAGTAGAAAAAGAAGTAGAAGTAGTAGAAGAAGAAGTCGTAGTAGTAGAAGTAGTAGAAGAAGAAGACGTGGAAGAAGTAGTAGTAGAAGTAAAAGAAGAAAAGTATAACCAAGTAGCAGAAGGCGCTACTGGCTACCCTGACAGAAGGCGCTACTGGCTACCTAATTGATAAAGCAGATGATGCTCTAGTCCAGTTAAACCAACAAGTAAAAAAAATCCGGTGGTTCAGTGGCAGAATGCTCACACCAGTTTGGATAATTCTATTACCTGTAAATTTTGAACTTGAGCACTTAATTGCTCTTCTCTGGTAGAATAAGGAGAATCGTTGGATTTAGTAGGTTCGGCACTTTGAGCATGTTGATTCGTTGTCTAAATTGTAAATTCAACGGCTTAACAAGGCGATTAAAAGGTCGGATTGGTGGCAATACATGGAGCGAAAAGAGCCAAAAAACGCACCTTCTTAGGAGGAGAAAATAAAAAATCTGATTTAATATTTTTTTAAACAATATTTGAATGGTAATATGAAGTTGGGTTAAAGTTTTCGGATCCTACCGGGACTCGAACCCGGACTACAGTTGCACAACCCCCGGTAAAATTCAACCGGGAGGGGGTCATCGGTCCCCGGGGACCGATTTCGGAGCTCCAAAAATTCCAAAAAATATTTGAATGCTATGATTGACTAAAATTCCAATCATTCGAGTTTATGCTAATGAGAAAAGCAAACAAATCGCCGATACTCTTCAAAGAAAATTGGGTAAACAAATAGCAGTCGACCGAGAGACTGGTATNGAGTTTATGCTAATGAGAAAAGCAAACAAATCGCCGATACTCTTCAAAGAAAATTGGGTAAACAAATAGCAGTCGACCGAGAGACTGGTATATAAAAACACTTACATTTTCCATATTCTTGCTCATTAATTTGAAGAAAGCGTCTTTGCCGGCCTTCTGCCTTTCTTCCTCATTCATTGAACTGAATATTTTTGTATACAACAAAATCTTTTTAGGATACCTTTCAATACACCGTTTTCGATCGTATTCTCGACGGCGTTCTTGTAGAGCCAAACGTACGCTGGCCATGTTACTAGGTTCAGCAATTGTATGGAGGTCGGCTGGGTCATTCGTCCCATTATTGGCTTGCTAAAAATAAAAAATATATTAAAAATTTGTTAATTGTTACTACTTGTAATTGACGAAAATTCATAATGTTGACGTTAGCTGGGAGTGTTGTTGGGCGTTGCGAATTGTAACGCAGAGAATCTCCACTCCTAAACATAGACCGTCTCATACAAAGTATATTGCACAACACCCGAAAATGGGGGAAAAATAAGTCTGGATTAATCATTGATCAAAATCGTGTCAATATACAAACTTTTACTGATTCAAAAGAGTGTTAATACAACGAATTTTTCATGATAAATTTTTCAAAAATTTGAAATTTCAAATGAACTCCGGTCGTTCCATTTTCGTGGTCTTAGGCTTAGGTTTAGGTTTAGTCTTAGGCCTAAGCTTAAGCCTAGGCCTAAGCTTAAGCCTAAGCCTAACCCAAAGTCTAACCAAAGCCTAAACTTTCGCTTCAATACACAGGGAAAGCCTGTGTATTGAAGCGAAAAGTCTCAAAAATGCGATTTTTTATCGACTTTTCTCTTCAATACACAATACGCCTTCCCTGAATCAGGGAAGCGTTTTTTCACTTTGAAAATGTTAAATTCGGATTCCCCACATGTTTTTACTCCTAGAGGGGTCATTTCCAAAAAAAATTTTCACGTAGGTGGCCTCCCTATTATGCAGTAGCTCCAAAAATGACTTACATTGATGTTAAATGAGAATCTCCAGAAGCCACCGACATTGCTAAAATATTTGTTTAGTTCATCCATTAAAATTTTATATACATACTTCTATCCCTTTGACTTAGCCCAACAGTATTTCTCATTCTTGGTGGATGAGTTGGCCTCGAGGCAAGATTGCTCGCCCTTAGATCTGGGATCGCCTCGATAGGGACGAATCGACGTTGAACAGGAGATGTAGCTTGCACTAAATTTGTTTTTTTTGCGAAATTCTTTAAAGCAACGTGCAAACCTGGTGATTGAATTGGTATAGGCTCAAAAAATTGAAACAGATCAGCAAGAAACGCGTTGACATTTGGCTGCAGGCTTTCATGAAGATAAAGTATGTCATCGATTTCAAAATGAAATGGGTTCCATGGCAGACAATCGAGCGAGTTTCTTAAAGGAACAATCCAGTGGGTAAAAAAGTTACGATTTTTGTTGATATTCAGAAAGTTCATGAAAAATGGAGCATTTTTTGTTTTTACCGCATGCTCTGAATCGTTGTACTTTTCGAGAGAATTGCGTTTGAATTTGTGTACAAGCTCTTCGTTGTAATACACAAACTTTTTTGAATTTTTTGGGAAAATCGATTTTTGCATCAATCTTTTAAATTTTCATAAAATGAACATTGTAGCAATTTTTTATAGCTAAATGAGACGAACAAAATGACACCAAANGCACATAGATTTTTTTACTATAAAAATTATTCTCATAAAATGACCTGTCGACTCGGGAAAAAAGTTGCCAATGATTCAGAGCGTTCGAAATTTTGAATTCAAACAAGTTTGTGTATTACAACGAAGAGCTTGTAACAAATTCAAAATTTCAAACGCAATTTTCTCGAAAACTACAACGATTCAGAACGTGCCGTAAAAACAAAAAATGCTTCATTTTTCATGAACTTTCCGAATATCAATAAGGAATGGCAACTTTTTTTCCCACTGGACTGGTCCTCTCAAATTTTCAATTTCTTTATATAAAAGCATACTTTAACAAACTAAGATTATATCTACAATCTTGTATGCTAATAGGATCACTGAAGGAAATATCTAAAGATTGAAAATGTTATCTCAAACTTAGAGCTAAAAAACACCTTGTAAGTTGAGCTCATTTGGCCGATAAAAAGCCATGAGTGCACAAATACAGGTTCCATCGCATAAATCCTCGTAGAGATCCTCCATTTCTGGAATAGTGGCATCACAGTTATCAGCACCTTTAAGCGGAACATCATGGCGCTCGACGTCATCACGAACAAGCAGGCAAATTTTGTTTATCCAAAAGAGAAGGGCGTCAAGAAAATCTAATGGTTCTTCTCTCTTGTCTACAGAAGTGTACTCTCTATAAACGGTAAAAATTACTTTCAAAAATTTTAAAATAAATTCTTACGAAACAACTTGAACAACACGCTCGATTGATACAATCGATTTGACATGGGTAGTCATCAAAGCATCTAACATAGCCAAATGCGCGTTCTAAATAAGGAAATTTTTTCAAGGACCAAGAAAACTCGGAAAAGGTTATATATTCGGAAAGTTCATGAAAAATGGAGCATTTTTTGTTTTTACGGTAACCTCTGAATCGTTGTACTTTTCGAGATAATCACGTTTGAAGTTGGCGATTTTTGACAAATCTGTGTATTACAATGAAAACATGAATGCAGTGAAAATTCGTCCCTGAATCAATAAACGTTGTGTGTATTGACGCGAAAATTCAAAAAGTCCAAGAATAGCCGCTTATAGAACTAATGTTAGTATTATAAAGAGGATCATCAGCCTACAATTTACACTTATAGAACTAACTGCCATTAGTTCTATTAGCGGCTATTCTTGGACTTTTTGAATTTTCGCGTCAATACACACAACTTTTATTGATTCATAGACGAATCTTCACTGCATTCATGTTTTCGTTGTAATACACAGATTGTTTAAAAATCGCCAACTTCAAACGCAATTCTCTCAAAAACTACGACGATTTAGAGGTTGTCGTAAAAACAAAAAATGCTCCATTTTTCATGAACTTTCTGAATATATAATTTTTTCATAGCTTTTTTTCCGAGTTTTTCCTGTCTAGCTAGTAGACTGACAAGTTTTTAGTCCTTTAAAGTTATTTCTACATATGTTTTGGACACTTTCAGCAATAAATCTCGAGAAAATCGGAAAAAATTTTCACTTGTCCGTCTCTAGCTATCTCCTATGAATCTCCATTGAATCGTATAGCTCTACTTACAGTTCGAAATGGATCAACGGTCGATAACATCGACTCGGTCACGAAAGTCCCATCACTGTCTCGAACTTCAACATCGACTGAAGACAATGCTCGAATAACTGCGCCATGTGATTGCTGAAATTTGTTTTCAATAAACAATTTCGAAAATGAAACATACTGTTAAAAGCGAGTTATCGTGCAAAATTTTCGCTGCTGCCTGTACGTATAGTGAACCATTCGTAAGTACTGTCAATATGGTGGAAGTAAGTTGAAGCACATCCTAAACAATCATACATTTATTTACAAGGGAACTTCAAGGTCTGACAAACTCAGATTTTTTCAAGACCTAGGTCACAAGTTAGAAAAAAATGTGGAAAAACGAATATAATAGTCGCTTGATTGATTGGATATCAATTTTTTGAGCTATAAAGTTGCAAAATTTTTCGATTTTTAATTTTTTTTAAACACTAGTACTTGGTTTGAGGTTTGAAAAGACGTTTCAACAAATCTCAGTGGTGCAGTGACAAAGCAGCGGCTTTGTAGCCACAAGGTCGTGGGTTCGAATCCTGCTTGGAGCCGATTTTTTGCATAAAGTAAAATGGAAAAATTGTGCAATTTGTGCAAAAAAATTAACTCCAAGCGGGGTTCGAACCCGCAACCTTGTGGCTATGAAGCCATTACTTTGCCATTGCACCACCGAGGCTTATTGAAACGCCTTTTCAAACTAAGTATTAGTGCTTTTTTAAAATTAAAGATAGAAAAAATTGTGCAACTTTATGACCACATAGCTCAAAAAATTTATATCCAATCAATCAAGCGACTATTATATTCGTTTTTTCCACATTTCTTCCTAACTTTTGAGCTAGGTCTCGAAAAAATCTGAGTTTGTCCGACTTTGAAGATCCCTTGTTAGTTGTAAAAAGTGAAAAAGCTAACATCATCAGTCCGATGAAATGGATTGTGAAGTTTATCCGGAATCCCTTTATTTTCATAGATCTTGGTAATCAGCCATTTAATCGAAGCAACCAATTTACCCTTAAAATTTTCGGTACTCTTCAAGGAGAGAAACCCAAAAAAGGAATTTTTTTCTAAAAATGATCCCTTCAGGATAATTTTTTGTGGAGAATCGATTGAGCATATTAAAATGCTTTCCTGACCCTGATTCAGGAAGGGAGATGTGTGTATTGAAACGAAAATGAGTTTGCCAGTCTATCTAGTCGACTGGAAGGGTGGTAAGCTAGTAGCCTAACTAGCTAGTATGATGGCAAACTAGTAGTCTGAAAGGCTGGCAAGCTAGTAGGCTGACTAGTCTACTAGCTTGCCAGGCTTGTAGGTTGTATGCTGGAAAGCTAGTATGCTGCTTAGCTAGTAGACTGGTAAGGTTGTAGGATGGCAGGCTAGTAGGATGGTAGGCTGTACCGAATCAAGAAAGGTCAGGGAAGAGTGTTCACACTTTGGGGATGCGCAATCGATTTCCTACCTAGAAAACCCGTTTTCCTGCGAAATTTTCGTTTCAATACACACATCCCCTTTCCCTGAATCAGGATCAGGGAAGCATTTTTTGGGTCCCTCTCCTTGAAGAGTACCAAGTTTTCATTATACATCGAAATATTCTAAAACAGACCTCTTCATAATTATAATTACTAGCTGCTATTGATCTCTCTTCATCCATTTTATTTAGAAAATTAGCCGCCTTATGGATTCGTTGAGCATGGTCTAAATATTTTTTATTGCTCTACGCATTTATGATAAAACAAATATTTCATAAAACAACCCATTTTTTCAAGAAAGCCTTTATTGGCAAAATGACTAAATCGAACTATTAAAATTTTTTTCAAACATCTCTCTCCCTCACCGTTGGTGGGCGACAATGCTTTGAAAAAAATTTTTGAACGTCATGCACAATTATGGCCAATATGCTGCGTATATCCGGGTCGAATAAAACGCTCGCATCCATCCACGCGTACGCTTCTCACTCATTCAGAAAATTGCGGGAACTTCAAAACTTTTTCGAATGTATATTTAAAGAGTATTATCGCGACTCGAAAGAGTATTATTGCGACTTAAAGAGTATTATCGCGACTCTTTAGCTTTATAAGCGATAAAACTAAAATTCTTGTTTGAATCAGCACAAACCTGTGTAATGAAGATTGATCAGAGTATAAAATTCAAACATGGGAGCTACTACACAATAGGGAGGCCATCCAAATTCCTCAGATTCAAGAAAAGCTATATATCGACGCGAAAACAACATATTTTGGTCTAAAAAGTTTTTAGTAAAAACAACGTTTTTTCTCATTCATTTTTATTAACAATAACACTGCAACTTTTCGCTTCAATACACAATATGCCTTCCCTAAATCAGGGAACGTTTTTTCGCTTCGAAAATGTCAAATTCGGATTTATCCCTAGGGGGGTCATTTTAGAAAAAAATTTTCACGTGGGTGCCTTGTAGCCACTGGTTGTCATTTCACCACCGAAGCTTGTTGATGGAGGAACGTCTTCTCAAAACAAGTACTAGTGCTTTTTAAAAAATTACAAATATAAAAATTTTTCAACTTTATGACCCCATAGCTCAAAAAATTTATATCCCATCAACCAAACGACTTTTTTTTCGTTTTTCCACATTTTTTCCTAACTTTTGAGCTAGGTCTCGAAAAAATCTGAGTTTATCAGACCTTGAATGTCCCTTGTCAGTTATTTCCGTTACTTTATATCAAACATTTAGAACCTTAAAATTACAAAAATAAATAACAAGAACAATATGTTTAAGCTGTATATTCTTCATGTTCAAACAGAATCTGGTCATAAGATGTACACGAAATCTGGCGCCCGGCAAAGTATCGTTTGTCAAAAGCCTCAATGGCTGCATCTGCTTGAGTAGAGTCGGCATATTTGACAAAAATTCTCACTTCTTCCGTATCTTGATCAGGAGCAATAACCAACTAAAAAATGAAGAGGTATTTATGGCCAAGTCGAAATAAGCTTACATCATTAACAGTTCCATATTTAGTGGCTTCTTCGCGTAACTCCTCTTCCAAATATTCGTCCATTTCCTCTTTCGTAACCATGTTCTTCAATAGTATGACCGCTGATCGATTGGTTCGCATGAGTTTGTGCATTAGCAAATGGCGAGCATCGTTCCCACGAATTTCAACATGTTCTTGGGAGGCTAATGAAGCTTCGTCATTTTGCGAATGTACGGCTTGCATTTGATCGTTAATTGCGCCGGCTTTCTGTAGTGCTTGCATCGCTTGTGGAGTATTCAGCTAAAAATTTAGATAAGTGAAGTGTTGTAATTTTGGTCAAAATTTGGAGAGGGGGGGGGGTGAAACTTTCTTTTTCATTTTCTTCCCTGAAAATTAAAAAATTTAAGGTTTGGGGAAAGTATACCCAGGTCCCTCTCCATACGTAAATAGAGAGGATCCACTTTTTCGAAAATTTGCAGGGGAGGGTACATTAGTGGACCCCCTATTCACATATGCCCCCATAATTGTGGCACTGGATAAGAGTTATGAAAGATGTTGCCACTATAGATAAGTTTTTTACTAACCTTAGGTCCTCTTGATTTCGATCCCTTGGGCTTCTTTTTCCTTTGCGATTTATCTTTCTTCTTTTTATCTTTTTCCGGTTTCTTTTTCTCGGTTTTTCCGTAAGCAACAACACTTCCACTTGTATTTTCACGAATAGCCAGAGCTTGCCAAGATTCAGGTCCGGTTATAGCGAGTGGGCCACCATTTTCTAAAACCGATAACTTTAAAAAGGTCAATCGAATCAAAGAGATTACTAGAAACCGATAGGAAATGGATCGGTTTCGACTTTTTTCGGTTTGTTACATCAAAATTTATCAAAAAATGGTCGATTTTGAGTGATTTTTCATAAATTTTACGTTAAAAATGTTTTTGTAGTGTTTTTTTGTAAATTTCAGTGAAAAAATATCTTAAATTTTTACTTAAAATGGCCATAAAAATTTTAGCAAAAAAATCCGATTGTTGGTCAAAAATTTGAATTTTGAGAAAAAATCGAATTTTAGCCAAAAATTCGAATTTACGGTTTCTCAAAGTTTCGGTTTCGACTTTTTTTGGTTTCGGTTTCCTAGCTCTAGCGATTACCATCTTCATCTTGATAATAAGAAGGGTCCTTGGGAGCAACCATTGTTGGCAATGGTGCAAAAGTGGCCTTCTCTCCCGGCTTTGGCGGTGCATATTTCTCCTTGATTTTTATTCGAGAAAGTATATCCTTCTTGGGTGACGGCTGCACCACCTTCGTTGGTTCTGCCTGAAAATAAACAATTAACATTCGGATTCAACTAATAACACATACTGGTGGAGGCGGTGGTGCTACCAAAGCAATAGGTGCATTTTCACTTGATAATGGCCTAATTGGCTGTACAACAGTCGGTGGTGGTGCATTGTGGGCTTTTGCTCCAAAACCACGTCGACTTTTACGAGCGGGCAAGGCGGGTTCTTGTTGCACTGCACTAGTTGTAGGTGGAACGACTAAAATTGCATATTGACAAGCAGAGACAATAATTAAAATCTTACAATTATGAGGTGTAAGTTGTGGTAGAATAGCGGATGGCGGGGGCAAAGTATCCTTTGGTGGAGGAGCAATGGCAAGTTGTGGCTGTGGTGATTGATCCCGAGATCCGGTTTGAGATTCCGAGGGAGTTCCTGCGGATGGTGAACCTGGACTTGAGGCTTTCTTTGGTCCCTACAAAATACTATTTATGATGAATAAGCGAGTATTACGAGGTGGGGTCAACAAAAAACCGGATTTTTGAGATTTTTCGAGCAAATTTTCACCGGAAAATTTTTTAACATTTTTTCAAAAAACCTTATATAGGATTTTTCTATGCGAGAAATTGATTGTGAGCATTCAAAAATCGTGAAATCGCTTCCTGAATAAGCCCAAAAACCGTATTTTTGTGATTTTTCAGCTGTTTCAGGGACAGGAAAGCGATTCCATGATTTTTAAATGTTCGCAATCGATTTCAAGCATAGAAAAACTCCATATAGGGTTGTTTTGAAAAAAATTTTCTACAAAAATTCGGCTAGCCGACTCTGAGTCAGCTGAATCTCTAGATCGGCTACAACATGTATAATTAAAAATTCGCTCATCCTATAAAAATAAGCATCATTCACCTAAATGTTTTTAACAAAATTTTATTTTGATAAAAGACCGCCAAAATAAACAAAATAAACCAAAAAAGCCTATATATTTAGAACTTAAACCTATTTATTAAGGATAAATGACTAACTCCGACAATATCTTGAGCATGAATCTTGGCTGTCACCGCTGCTGCCGCAACTGCGCTTGCACTTGGAAGACTAGATTGGCCAGTGGGAACAATATAGGTTNAAAAAAGCCTATATATTTAGAACTTAAACCTATTTATTAAGGATAAATGACTAACTCCGACAATATCTTGAGCATGAATCTTGGCTGTCACCGCTGCTGCCGCAACTGCGCTTGCACTTGGAAGACTAGATTGGCCAGTGGGAACAATATAGGTTAGCGCATCCGGTGGAGTAATACATCGGCCAACTTTCAAAATCTGTCCACCTAAATCGAATCCATTCATTCCGGCGATTGCTTCTACGCATGCTTGTGCTGTCGAAAATTCAATATAGCCAAATCCTCTAAAAGACAAGATTAAATATATGCATTTCAGTATCATAGACAAGGGGGGGGGGGTAGGGGGCTAATTACCAAAGACGTAGCTGGCGGCCAGGGGCACTTTTCTGAACAATTTTTCGAAAATTGAAAAAAAGTCATTTGATAATTTTTCAAGTATAGGGGCACTGGTCCTCAATTTTTGTTCCCAGCTACGTCCTTAATAATTATCCAAAAATTCATCGAAAAAGATGATTTTGAGAAAAAATTCAAACATTTTAGGGGAAAACCCATTAATTACCCCCCTCCCCACTAAAAATTTTTTTTCTGCCTACGGCACTGATACATTTCTAAATGAAAAAGCATACTCAAGTTTACTTACCTATGACCACGTCCACCAACTTGTCTAGCTAGTTGACATTTCTTAATTTCGCCAAAAGCCTCGAAAACACTTCGCAAATCGGTCTCAGATAAGTCAGGATGAACTGAGGCAACATAGACGCGATTGTATTGCCGTGCTTCTGTCATTATCATTTCCATGATTCTAAATCAAAATTAAACATTTTTTCTTTAACCAAATACTTACNGCCAAAAGCCTCGAAAACACTTCGCAAATCGGTCTCAGATAAGTCAGGATGAACTGAGGCAACATAGACGCGATTGTATTGCCGTGCTTCTGTCATTATCATTTCCATGATTCTAAATCAAAATTAAACATTTTTTCTTTAACCAAATTTACTTACGGCTGAGCTTGTGGCATATTCGAAGGTCTGCCTACCTGAAAAAGTAAGATGTTATAAATTGTCTTATGTTAAAATGTTTCGAAAATGGAACGGCCTGTTTTTGACTTAAAAATAATATTACAACCAAAAAGTTCGAGCTAGTATATATATACAGTAGCGTATCTAGGTTTCATTTCGAAGGGGGTCAAAATCCACTTGGCCCCCCAGGCGATTTATTTTGCAAATTTCCCCCAAAAATTTGAAAAATCTCTTTGGTCGTCTTATTTTTCTAAAAATTTTTGGAACTCTTAAAGGAGAGGAACCCAAAATAACAAAAATTTTTCTGAAAATGATCCTTGTAGGGGTAATTTTATGCGGGGAATCGATTACGCGCATTCCCAAAGCGTAAAAATGCTTTCCTGGCCCTGATTCAGGGAAGGCGGTATGTGTATTGAAACAAAAATAATCAAAAATTTCGCAGGAAAACAGGTTTTCTACAAGTTTTTCTTGGCGGGAAATCAATTGTGCGCATCCCCGAAGATTGAAAATGCTTTCCTTATCTTGATTCTTAGAATATAAATTTTGGAGAGTGCCCGAACTAACGTCGAAATTAACTAAAGAAAATTTTTTTCATTTTCAATTTTTGGAAAATTCGTCAAAAAAGCGGCCGCCCCTTTCGCTCCCTAAATACGCCTCTGTATATCTATTATGCAAAGTCAATTTTGTACCAAAATTTTTTCTTTTGATTGAAATCTATTTTTTTACGTACCGGCATTACCTTCAGGTTGCGACCACCAATGAAAATTCCATTCATCGCGTCTTGACACAATAATGCAGCTTCTGGGACTTCGAACTCGACAAACGCGAAGCCTTTATGTTGCTAAAAATAAAGAAGTTAATATTAAAATGTAAAATTTTAGGTCAAAATCATAAAGTAAAAGGTCAAGTTTGTAAGGGTTATTACAAGGTGAGCCAAAGTACTTTTGCGTTTTTTGATAAAAAATTTTTTTTAATTTTTCAAAAATCACCTATAAGGCAAAAATCCAAATTTTTTGTGGCAAAATCAAATTTTTGGCTAAACCCAGATATTTTTGACTGAAATTTTAAAAGGTAAAAATTTTTCTAAAAAACTTACACCCGTAATAGCATCGTATGACATATTAATAGACTTGATAGGCCCGTAAACTCCAAATGATTGCCGAATATTTTCTTCTCGAACTTCGAAGCTGACTGAGCCAACATACACTCTTGCCATCAAAGATAACGCCTGGGCATACATTGCCACTTTTTGCTGGTTCTGCTGATGTGAAATCTGTTGTTTAAGAAGCACATGCTTAATCGACTGTTCCATAGCATAGCGCTTAGCTCGCTCTAAGTCTTCCTTTTGATATCCTCGAAGATTAGTTAGTCCCAAGCCTATGGTTTGGGCTTCCTTCAACGCACCAGGGCCGACAACTACCTTAAAAATAGATTTTATTCAATGCCTAAAAGACGTGTCCTAGAGAAAATATTAAAAGCTTATATATTTTCTTAGGGAAAATCTCAAATATGTTTTTAAAACAAGTATATAGGTTAAGTTTCTCGAATTCCTAGAGCCCGTTCTACAGGGTGAGCCAAAAAAAGTACTTTTGCGTTTTTTGATAAAAATTTTTTTCAAAAATCACCTATAGATTGTTTTTCGGGAAATCACGAGCTCAGGATTTTGAAGAAAAAGAAAATACGTAATTTTCAAAATGTTACTCCTCCGTCAAGTTAGCAAATTTTTTCGCAAAAATGTAGAGGAAATCTAGCTCTACAACATCAATCTATATTTTCATGCTCGAATAAAAATAAAAATACCCCTTATAGATGATTTTTGAAAAATTTTCGCTAAAAAACGCAAAAGTACGGTTTTTTGGACACCCTGTAGTATACGACTTCCTTATAAATATTACCTTTCCAGTTTGTTGTAACAAAGGCATTGATACTAAAACTTCAGATGGTGCTGCAACTGCCGAAGTGGTAGCCGCTGTTGAATGTATACCATTTGTACCATTAATTGGTGAACTCATTAATTCCGTCATGTATGCAATTATTGACTAGAAAAAACAATTGTAAAAAAATTTTTTCGTAAAAATGACCCTATTAGGGGTAATTTAATACGAAAAATCGATTGCGCGCACTCCCGAAGCGTAAAAGCGCCATCTTGACCAAGTTTTGCGGATAACGCCATCTTGACCAAGCTTTGTGGATAACAAATCGTACCACTTCGCCCAGAACCGGTACGGGCGCCATTTTTAGCCTAGTTCGGATCCAGAGTCGTCAGAGGCGGTTCTACTTGCATTCACTTGGAAATCATAGTGCTCTTTAGAAATCTTCTCCTCTTTATAATACTTCTAATCTTGCTAAAAATATCGGGTTGCAGATGGGCGAAAAGAAGCGACGAAAAAAGATGAAATAGGCAATTTTTCACGAAAACTTGGTCAAGATGGCGTTTTTACGCTTCGATAGTGCGCGCAATCGATTTCTCGCATCAAATTACCCCGAATGGGGTCATTTTTTCTCCCAGGAGTTTCCTTACTCTTACGGAAATGCCCTTACGGCATTTGCTTACGGAAATGCCCTTACGGAGTTTCCTTAAAGGAATTTTCGTAAGGGCATTTCCGTAAGCAAATTCCGTAAGAGCGTTTCCTTAAGCGTATGGAAACTCCTAGTGCCGCAAAATGCACCCCCCCCCCTTTAAGGGGAAAAGGGCATACACAATAACGGGACGATTTTTTCTTCAGATCCCAGCTCCTTTAGGACTGGCACTAATTCGTTCCATCACGAAATTCCGGAACTCGTCGGAACGACCTAAACTTTAAAATTTTTGAAAATTTTTTTCGCTAATAGATAAAACATAAAAAGTTCTATCTATTAGCGCAAAAATTTTAAATTTTAAGTCGTTCCGACGAGTTCCGGAATTTCGTGTCGGAACGAATTAGTGTAGGCCCTTAAGGAATTTTTAGATAGTGTAAAAGACTTTTTTCTCAACTTTTTATCCTGAGTAAAAAAGTCTGTGATACCATATCAAAATTTCTTTTAGGAGCCGAGATCTGAAATCGTCCCGTTTTTGTGTTGCTTGGAGGATCGTTTCATCCCGTTATTGTGTATGCCGGAAAAAGGATGCTAATTTTTACTTACAAAAAATAAGTGATTTCAATATATTTTTGTTACATAAAATTCATTAAGAACATGGAAAATTGAAAAAAATAATCGCAATGCAGTTAAATTGTGTTTCGAAAAAGGTCCGTTTTCAACATTGTAAGTTGATAAAATTCAAGTCAATCGTTCAAATAACAAAAATTTCATGAACTGAATCGTACTTTCCTTAAAACTAGCGCGCATCCAATAAAAAATCGTGAATCGAATGAATCAACAATCGTGTATTTGCCAATTGTGCTTTTTGAGATTAAAAAAGACAGGCGGTATCTTTTTTAGCATGATGATAGTCTTCTTTTAGTTTAGTCATACTTGTTTTTACTTTATTTTGTTCAATTAAAATATTTTACGCACTAATTTTAGTCAGAGAAATGAAGGGATTATTTTGCTCATTGAAGATATAATATACAAGACTAGCTATACGACCTTATCCATGAACCAGAATCGTAACATTGTTAAATCTGGTCCACTTCAAGAAAAAGTAGTTAAGAAAAAAGGAACTTTGTTGAGAAAAAAGGTTCGTTTACATTGACTCGCCGACGGAAATTCTGCTNCTTATCCATGAACCAGAATCGTAACATTGTTAAATCTGGTCCACTTCAAGAAAAAGTAGTTAAGAAAAAAGGAACTTTGTTGAGAAAAAAGGTTCGTTTACATTGACTCGCCGACGGAAATTCTGCTATGGAATTCCTAGAGCCCCCCAAAAATTGGAAAAATTTCGAAAAAAACATAAGGGGGATCAAGGCAAATTTTTGAAAATTTTCGGGTAGGACCCCCCCCCCATAAAAATTTCTGGATACTTCACTGGGTGATCCTTATAACGTTCGGAAATCTTTTCGAGTTGTGCCCCCCTGAAATTTTTTCCTGGCTACGCTACTGTGCCCACTCTGCCCAAATGAACAAGAAAGCTGGACTTTGGCTGATTTGTTCAAATTGAACGAAATGTAAACAAATTGTCGCCCAGTCACTTACATTATAAAACATTTCAAATAAATTATTTAGAAAAAATCCGTATTTGATACTGAACAATGGGTAGTCTTATGTGTACATGATGAACGCGTACGTAAGTGTATTAAAATGTTTAATTTCTTCGTCTAAGCCCCCACCAAATGTTCAAATTAGTAACAATCAAATATGCTTTTTAAGCTCTTCTTGAATGGTATTCATCCAGGGCAACGATTTTTACGCATGAACCTCAGAAGGTAGTAGATCTTCTAGATTGTCAATTTTGCCAGATAAATATTGGCGAGGCTCGATGTTTTACCATAGGGTTTAACGATCCGAATAGAATGGCTATGGAATTTTCTGCAAGAAATATGTAAGCTTTTGTACACTTAAACCAGTGCCGTACATAGGATTTTTCATGGGGGGAGGGTACAAGATTCCGACAAGAACAATTTTTTCGAAAATCTGAAAAAACATCATTTTTAATTGATAAATTTTCAGACATGAGCAGTGTTTCAATCTGTTGTACAACAGATTCAAACACTGGGCATGGGGGTACTGGTCGCCGGTGCACTTCCCCCTTACTCGCTACGTCCTTGCGTACCCCCCTCCCCCTTCGATATGGCACTTAAATTATCAAGAATAAAAATTTTTTAGAGATGAATGTGAATCTTGGGTTGATTATTTATGTGCTACTCTAAAAAGGTAGGCTTTATGAAATAATTTAACTTTTAACATTTAGGTTAAATTGCATATCAACATCAGAGAACGTTTATGATCCAGCCCCTCAATTTTCTTCGTTAGATCTCAACCATCAACCCGCGTTTCCAAATGATAGTTTACCTGCTAATCCAGCTCCACGTTCAAGATCCTCTCCGCAGACGCCACGTTAGTTTTATCTAGCATAATATTTAAACTTAAAATTCTAACACAATACAAGGTCCGCGAAATTGAAATTTTTTGAGACCTCTGCGGGTCTAGGGCTATTCACCGAATTCCACTTTCACCTAAACATTTTTTGAATCGACATGGCGCTGGTGACCATGTAGATAACCAGATTCATGTCAACTGAAGTTTGTGGGGAAATTTCAACTGCTCAAAAATCCTCATAGATAGCGTTGACCAGCAGTCAGGGAGGGCTCTATATCCCCCAGTGTGTACGCTTCTAACTATTATATGAAAAATTAGAGGTTACAAATTTTCAGTCGGGGTTTCAGAGGTTGCAGTTCGCGACCTAAAGATTGCAATCAGGTTACTAATAGAGTAGAAGGTCTTAAAGATTTGAATTCCGCGAGCCTTATTTATCGCACATTCATTTAGGCGTGCTCCAATTGCATGATGAAATTCCACTACCAGCATCACCATCCGCGTCTTCAAATTCCGTAAGCATAGAGCCCAGGCAGCTAGCAAAAAAACTTTCGCCTCCGAGGAATTCCTTACTGGAGAAGCTTACCGCATCTTCGGTTCAAAACGCTCCGAGATTGAAGAAAAACAGTGAGACAGTAGAGAATGAAGTTGACGACAATCCGCCTCCACTGCCCCCGCGGAAGTCGACATCGATGGAATCTCCACTTCCTATACCAAATACTAATGATCGAGAGGTGAGAAAAACACTTATTGATATATAGTTCTTTTAGCAAAATCGCTATGCACATCAATATGACTTCCCTGTCTCGCCTTCACCATATGATAGATTGAGACCGACCAAAACGAATGGAGAGAAACCACCCTATGATCGTATATGCTTTAGAAATGGCGATAGCAGGTTTAAAAAGAAAGGCAGGAGCTATTGTGGACCCTGGGGTGGCCCCCCTCTGATCCACAATAGTTCCGAAAAGCATTTTTTATCCTTGAATAAATTTAGGCTACAACCAGAAAATGCGCTTTCGACCGATCATACCAACATTTCGGACTCTTCATCTTCCGGACTCGAATCTCATATGTTCGTCACCTCAGATCCTGTCCAAGAAGTCTACGATCTACTGCCACCGCCGCCGCCAAGACCTCCCAAGGCTGCATCCCATGATTATATTTCTATGCACTTTGATACTCAAATTATGCATAATGAACAAAAGTGTTCTTATGATGGCTTCGACAAGGTGAAGACCATCTCGGTTCTTCTTACAATGTGTGTCGAACATATCGCTTTTGTTGAAGTCGGTTCGAAAATTTGGTAAGACAATGTTTTTTGGCATAGGCTCTAATGAAACGAAGAGTATGAAACGATACGAATGAAACGACATAATGGAACGGGATCAAATTCAGGGTTTTCGTGTCAATATTCAGACAAATTCAAACGATCGAATAAAACGATACGAATGAGACAACCAAATAAAACAATACGAATGAAACGACATAATGGAACGAGACCAAATTCAGGATTTTCATGTCAATATTCAGGCAAATTCAAACCCCGTTTTCCTTTCGGACGCCGTCTGGAAATGAAATCGTTTCATTCGTATCGTTTTATTCGATCGTTTCACTCGTTTTTTTCCAAGATTTCGTTTCATTCGAGTCTATGCCTACTTTTCGAATATTCTTGTACTGATCTCGAACATTTAGGATTGCTGGCTGGAGTGAAGATAAGAATAATAGTCTATGTGGTCTGATCCACGTAGGTGATGAACTTGTACAAATTGGTGATGTCGAAGTTGTTGGCATACATCAGGTTATTTAATTTTATACTTTTCCTGTACTTTTTCTATTTTTACAGCTCCCCGCGTTGTTTTATGCACAATCTATTCCAGGAACTCCTGTAAGTTCTCAGTATAAAAAACGCCTAGACGAGCCTAATTTTAGATACGCCTGAAAATCCGATCTCTGCTTCATGGAACCATATATTCTCTAACTAAGACAGAACCCGACTCCAAGTCACTAGGAATAGTCTTGCATAAGAAGAAAAACAAGGTATACAATTAAACTCCATAATAGTGACTCCCCCTCCCTCGGGAGAACAAAAATTAAAAACAATGAATTAGATCTCGTACAATAGCGGATTAGATCGAGAGTATTCAGATGGTCCTTCTTGCAAATTCACCTAATCGGGCGGAGGGGGGGGGGTCACTATTGCGAGGTTTGACTTGTATATAGCAAAAGTCCTTGCAAAAATGAAACAACTTTTAGATCGAAGATGTTATCCCAAAATCGCCAGCTTCAATCGCCCAAATTCCCCATAGAATTCCCCCTTATTTATACGGATCGAGTGTGGTAATGCCAGTGATAACCGAAGTCGACAATGTCCCATTAAGCCTGTTTTCAAGTAATGAACAATTTTTCCGTCGAATAGAAAAGCTTCCACCCGGGTCGACTTTTACCATGGTCCTTCATCCACAAGACTTCATACGACTGATAAAAGAGCAAATGAAGCATGTAAAGAATGCAAGGAAGTTTATTCAAGAATTCTAATGAGATTCGGCCAGTCCGTTGCTTCAAATCAAACACAATCTCGTCAAATTTTTCGCTGCTTTCTTTCAGTATTAATTGATTCAAATGTAAACCAATGTTTAAAGGACCAGTCCCGCTTTTGGGGGAGTTGATGCCATGTGATAGAGCACAAAATTTCGAGCATTTTTTGCTTTTACGACACTACACGAAAATCTAACCATAAAAAGTTATAGGCGAAACAAAATTGCAAAAAAATTTTCAAAATAGTTTAAACATTGAAACGAAAATAGCTACACTCAGGCATTTCGTTTCAATATACAGAAATTCCATTTTTTCGACTTTTTAAACTTTCATAAAATATTGTAGCAATTTTTTTATATAACTCGTCGAGACGAATCAAATGACACCAAATTGATCAAATTTGAAAATAGTTTTGGGTTATTGAAACGAAAACCCTGATTCATGTTTTCGTCTCAATAACCCAAAACCATTTTCAAAATTGGTGTCTAGACATATTGCTACAATGTCCATTTGATGAAATTTTAAAACAAATTGATGAAAAATTGAATTTTTCATCAAAAATTTGAATTTTGTTGTGTATCGACACGAATACTTGGGAAACGTTTAACTACATAAAAATCCTTCAGTTTAGCTCAAAACATATAGCTCTATTGACGAAAGTTGTCCAGAATTTTTTGCTCTACAAGTAGGCTACTTTATAAAAAAATCATTTTCGTGGGAATGGTCCTTTTTTAACTTCAGAATTACTAGTGCTTTTTCATCAGATTTTTAAATTCATATGCTTGTATATTTCCACGCATAAGAGCATGCTTGAACACAGCAATAGGGGTTCTCCAATTTTCTGTTACCTATATTTTAGAGGGTTATTCAGGGTGGGTATGTACAGGGTAGCTAAAAAATTGGACTTTCGATTTTTCGGCCAAATTTTCGCCAAAAAATTTTAAAAATTTTTTCTAAAATAACCCTATGGGGGGGGGAGGGGTTTCTATGCGAGAAATCGATTGCGCGCATTGAAAAATCTTGAAATCACTTCCCCCTGACCCCAAATCAGTTCCAAAAAACCATAAAAAATTTCAAAAATTCGGTTTTTTGGGCTGATTTGGGGTCAGGGGAAGCGTTTTCAAGATTTTTCAATGCTCTCAATCGTTTCCTTGCATAGACCGTTGATGTGAACTATGAAAATGCTGAAGAAACTACGATCTAGTTTTTGTGATGAGGCGCCACATGGGCGAAAACCACGTTACAATGTTGGAGATTACGTAAGATTATCTGAAAGAAAGAGGATTTTCAAGAAAACCCAAAACAATTATGGCCCTGTTCCTAATTTGAACCGTACGGATCCGTACTGATTAGTACGGTCATTCGTACGGATCCGTACGGTTGACAGTGATCAGTACGGATCCGTACGGTTCAAATTAGGAACAGGGCCTATGCTTGAAATTTTCCAAGTCATCGAAGTTTTACCGAAGCATAACCCAATGGTATACCGTTTACAAGACCTGAAGGACGAAAACATATTGGACTATTTCTACGAACCAAACCCCACAAGGTTATTTTAGAAAAACAATTTTTGGCGAAAATTTGGTCGAAAAATCGCAAAAATCCACTTTTTTAGCCACCTTGTATAACCTTTTAAACTATTTTTTCTATACACAAATATCATATCTAGCTCGCTTTTGAACTTGTGAAACATTTGCTCATATTGATCAATTTACAAATTCATAATTTTATATTGTCAAAATTTCATACAGCTTTAGAAATAAACAGTAGTAATAATGGTCGTTTGATGTTTCGAAACTTGACATTTCGAAACGTTTTTTATGTTTTTGAAGAGGATGCCTCCGGAAATACGAAGCCAATCTTGGTGTCGTTAGAAAGCTGCGTTTCCTAGCAATCGAATGACACCAAAATCGTGCCATCACTCTGACTGGTTGCGGAGATATTGCATAATTAGTCAAAAAAACGTCAGTTTTCGACATTTTTTTTACTAATTATGCAATAACTCCTCAACCAGAAAGAGTTATAGCATGATTTTGGTGTCATTCGATTGCTACGAAATCCAGCTTTCTAACGACACCAAAGCTATCAGGATTGGCGGAGAAGAAATCTTCAAAAACATAAAAAATCTTTCGACATGTCAAGTTTCGAAACATCAAACGACTATAATAATTCGACAAGGAAAAATCACCGGAGATCTCTAGGCACAATAGATTTACAAATTTTTTTATAAATTATAATAGGACTTAATCAGAGTGTTGTTTTTGAGCTCGTCGCGTAATTTCTTTAACTTATACTCTTTACAACAAATCTCGGTACACCTCTGGAGGGTCTTGAAATTGTTTAAGGTGCCCTAAAGATCATGTCTATTTTGAACAAAAAATAGATTACTCACCTCGCATCCTCCGTATTCGTATTCAACACAGGTATCAGAAAGTGGATGATATCCATAACGAGTCTCAAAATTGGTGCATGGTCCAGGATCTCTTGGTTGAAGGCAGAANAAGGCGACCTCGCATCCTCCGTATTCGTATTCAACACAGGTATCAGAAAGTGGATGATATCCATAACGAGTCTCAAAATTGGTGCATGGTCCAGGATCTCTTGGTTGAAGGCAGAAATCTGAAGGATCCTAAATTTTGGTATTAGATATGGTGGTCCTTGGGCTCTCCCGGTGCCCCTCCATACAGATAAGTCCCTGGGCTTCCCGGTGCCCCCTCCTACAGCTATGTCCCTAGCTCCCTAGGTGCCACCACCCACACAGCTCGTTCCTGGGCTTCCCGGCCTCTCCCCCCCTGCATCTACCCCCTGGGCTCCCCCTGTGCCCCCCCCCCACATCTACATCCCTGGGTTCCCATGGTGCCCCCCCCCCTCTACATCTACGTTCCTAGACTCCCGGTGCTCCCTACATTTATGTCCCTGGGCTCTCCCGGTACCCCCTACATTTACGACCCTGGACTCCCCCTAACCCCAGTATAGCCGTCAACATCGTACTTCACAGCATATGGAGACTCGAAATTCAGCACTCATGTGACAAATATGTCCTGCTGGGCAGTTTTGGTTGATTCCACAAGTGACTGGTTTGTTGGATTTGATTTCGAGTAGGGGCATGCCATGTGGACAGTAGTCTCGATACTCTAAACGTACAGGGTGAGGCAAAAAATGNTCGAAATTCAGCACTCATGTGACAAATATGTCCTGCTGGGCAGTTTTGGTTGATTCCACAAGTGACTGGTTTGTTGGATTTGATTTCGAGTAGGGGCATGCCATGTGGACAGTAGTCTCGATACTCTAAACGTACAGGGTGAGGCAAAAAATGCACTTTTGCGTTTTTTTGGCGAAAAATTTTCAAAAAATTTTTTTTGCTAAAACTTTTCTAGTTTTACTTTTGTAAATGTACAGGGTGACACATAAAAAACCGCACTTTCGAGATTTTTACCTCTTCCTTATTTTGAGTATAACTTTTGATGCCGACCATCGTTTTCCATGATCTTGGTATCATTGGATAGCTCTGATTATGGACTATCAAACGACACCAAGATTATGGAAAACGATGGTCGGAATCAAAAGTTATACTCAAAATAAGGAAGAGGTAAAAATCTCGAAAGTGCGGTTTTTTATGCGCCAAGTTTTACCCGGACAGATTTCTTCACAAGTTTGCTTGGAAATAAAATTGTTTTCATTCCCCTTGGTGCCACCATACGCAAACTGTGCGCATTTATTTTTCGCGGCATCGAAATACCATCTCGGTATGCTTTCTCCTCCAACTCCATTATTCAATGGCTAAATTTGGGCATAACATATTCTGACACAAAATCCGAAAAGATGAAGGTAAGAGTCAGAATTTTAAAAAAATGTCGCCAATCGATTCAGCTCGCTGAATACTTCAAAACGAGTACCATATCATGGACTTTTGTGGGTTTCACCCATGGCTGAATGGCTAAAACTCTCGACGCGCGGAATCGAACCCGCGCCCTTTAGGTGAAAGCCGAGTGCTTTAACCACTCGGCCATGAGCAAAACCTACAAACGATGAAATGGTACTCGTTGTGAAGCGTTCGGCAAGCTGAATCGATTGGTGACATTTAAAAAGAAATTTGACCCTTGTCTTTATCTTTTCGGATTTTTTGTACGCCGTGCTAATCAACAAAAATGCTTGTTGTCTAACCTGTTCACACGAATCCGTTCCAGATTTTGGGCAGCAAATCGTAGTCATTTGATTACCTCCGACGTGACAATAGTGGGATTTTGGGCACGAATCTAGCTTTTGGCCACCAGTGCAAGACATGCGGTCGCCGGTGGCGTCGATTAAAGGTTCGCCATGGAGGCAGGGGTTAAGCTCTATACCAGAAAAAATAATTTGATGAACGTGATACTGAAAAAAAACCTGGGCATGATTGCCTGCACATATCTCTGGATACGAAATTGTTCGCGTTCCCTTTCATTCCGCGATAATAGAATTTTCTACACAATTGAATGCTGCCTAAAAAGTATTCGCATAAAAATGATTAATTTCTAGGGGGTTACCATCATAATACCATCTTTCCAAATGCTCGTTTCCGGAGCCTAATTCTAGTGATAGATCACATGGACGACGTGCTAAAATTGATGATGCTAAACTCTGTTTCATGGCTAGATTCAATAAAATTCTGTGATTGCATAGCCATCTGGCTAGTACAGAGCGTTCATTTTGGTATGCAACATAAATGTTTTTAGTCGTTCTCGCACCCACTCTAACGAATTTCTATGCAGTCTTTTTTAAATTGTAGCTGAACAATGGCCGAATAAGTGTTGATAAAAATTTTCGAAATCCGTTGAACCTAACATTGTCAAAAATTACTTTGAAGTTTTCAAAGTCGATTTTCTTCACCTTAACAAAATGTTAGAAATGTAATTTTTGTATGAAAATACAGAGCTTTAGTCCCTCTAACACATGCAAAAAACAGTATATAAAAGTTATTTAACATTGGCGAGATATTTGACTTTGAAGTTGATAGTCAAAAAATGAGGCAAAAACAAACTGACGTACCCGGGAATCGAACCCTCGACCCTCTGGCTTCTAGTCTAACGCGCTAACCACTACACCATGCGGTCGATTTTCTTCACCTTACCACTACACCATGTGGTGATGGTGTAGTGGTTAGCGCGTTAGACTAGCAGCCAGAAGGTCGANTAAGGTGAAAAAAATCGACCACATGGTGTAGTGGTTAGCGCGTTAGACTAGCAGCCAGAAGATCGAGGGTTCGATTCCCGGGTGCGTCATTTTGTTTTTGCCTCATTTTTTGACTATCAACTTCAAAGTCAAATATCTCGCCAATGTTAAATAACTTTTATATACTGTTTTTTGCATATGTTAGAGGGACTAAAGCTCTGTATTTTCATACAAAAATTACATTTCTAACATTTTGTTAAGGTGAAGAAAATCGACTTTGAAAACGTCAAAGTAATTTTTGACAATGTTAGGTTCAACGGGTTTCGAAAATTTTTATCAACACTTATTCGGCCATTGTTCAGCTACAATTTAAAAAAGACCATGCACACCCCGACATATGCGCTCTAATAATTGCGCCCCGACATTTGCGCACCCGACATACACATTTTTACACCGCAAATTACACATATGCACATAACAATTATTAGCGCGCAAATGTAGCTGCGCAATTATAGAGCGCATATGTCGAGGCGCAAATGTTGGGGCGCAAAAATTGGGGCGCATATGTGAAAGTGCAAATGTCAGGTGTGCATATGTGAGGGCGCAAAAAATCCCCTACTCGAAATTTTTATTTTTCCGAATCGTAAAAATATTCATGTGCAAACTTACTTCCAGGACAGCAATTTGTAGTTTCAGGTGACCCTAAAAATTCAATTTTTAGTTTTTAAATCTATTTTTCACGGCGTCAAAAACTTGCAAAAAAAAGTTGAACAACTCTTTGTAGCCGAATGTACAAAACGCTTCCTTAACCCTGATTCAGGGAAGAGAAGTGTGTATTGAAGCGAAAATAGGCTAATGCAGGGTCAGGGAATCGTTTTCAAGGTTCGGCAATGCGCACAATCGATTTCTCGCATAGAAAAGCCCCATATAGTTCGTTTCAGCTGTAGTGAAAAAAAGCTGCCCCATCATAGTGCAGTGGATAAGGATTCCGCCCGTCCGATCTGGAAAATTAAGCAACATTGGGCCCGCAGATTCGATCCCGGTAGGGCAAAAATTTTGATTTTCAAAAAATTTCTTTTGGAGCAAAAGTTTTTTGGACCACACTATAAAAAAAGCAACCTCCAATATGACAAAAGTATCCATTTGTGCAAGCTTCACTTCCACCACAAATTACAGGCTCACTGTTTTCATCAAGTTGAGGCTCGCCATTTTGGCATGGATTTGGGATGACTGGAAAATTTTTTCTCATCATTTTTTATTTTTTTCTGATCGCACCTGGACAAACGAGTTCACAATCTTCTAGAGACAAAAAGTTGTTGGCATTCCCCTTGGCTCCTTGATACGAGAACTCTCGGCATCTCTTCGATTGTTTGTCAAAATAGAATCTTTTTAATGCATGAGTGCCTTCGCCAATCGAAACATTATGCTCACAAGGATCTCCGTCTACAAAAATCTTTTTTAATAGCGCTCTAGCCTATGGCTTACTTTTAGGACAGCAAAAATTTGGTATATCCTCGGATCCAATGTGACAGAAATGCGTGCCCGGACATCGTTCATTCGGATTACAAACCTTGGGACGATTGTTGGTCATCAAAGGCTGTCCGCTACCACATGGATTTTCGAACGATGGACAAGTGGAGCGGCATTCTTCACTCGTTAAAAACATGTTCTGAAATTTGTTAAGAAATTGTGTAATTGAACAACTATAGTTCATACTTGATTGCCACCAGTGCCACGGTAAATAAAGCTAAATGGATTGATTAGCATGAAAATTTTCAACAGAAACACTTACTTTAAACATTTGTGTTCAGTCTTGCTAAAATACCAACGTGTCAAACGAGCGTCACCAAAACCTTCGACTTTTGGAAGCTCACAAGGGGATTTGACTAAAATTCAAAAATTTTTGAATTTTTTATTTTTGAGAAAAAATAGATTTTTGTAAAGATGGTATTAAAAAGTTATATTTGCGTAGTACCGAAAATGCGAAATGTTAAAAACGAGTAATGCCATTCGAACAGCTCTCTGAGACGAGTAGAACGAATACCGGACCTTGTCTCAGGCAGCTGCGGCGCAGCTGCTGCGTGGCCCAATCAGCTGCTGCGTGGATCAAACAACAGCTGTTTGGTCCACGCAGCAGCTGTGCCGCAGCGCGCTGCACGAACCAAACAGCTGCTGCGGCGCAGCAGCTGATTGGGCCATGCAGCGCAGCTGCTGTCTGAGGCAAGGACTGGCCCACCATCACATGGAGTTTTCCATCCCGAGCCCATGGCCGAGTGGCTAAAGTGACAGATTTGCACGAGACTCGGACCTTTAGATTAAAGAACAGTACTCTATCCCACTGCACTATACGACCTTATTTTTCGTGTGACTCGAACTTGTACCATTAGATTAAAGAACAGTACTCTATCCCACTGCGCTATACGACCTTATTTTTCGCGGGACTCGAACTCTGTACCTTTAGATTAAAGAACAGTACTCTATCCGACTGCGCTATACGATCTTATTTTACATGTTTCTCTTTTTTGCTAAACTACAAATCTGTCACTTTAGCCACTCGGCCATGAGGAATGGAAAATCCATGTTATGGTATTCGTTCTACTCGTCTCGACGAGCTGAATCGAATGGCATAACTCGTTTTTAAAATTTCGAATTTCCTCCAATTTTAGCCGCCATGTTCAAAAAGTAGTGTCATCTTGATCAAAAAATTTTCATTGAAGCGTTGGATAACAAACCTGCTGTACAACAAACAGTTGTTTCAACTGTGGTACCAACATGGCACCAATAGTTAGCCGGACAAACCGAAACGGGTGAGCATGTCCTGGGCGCACCTGTTGGCTCTAGCAGCATGTCTCCGCTAGAGCATGGGTTGATGCATTCAGCTAAAAATGCCTTAGACAAAATTTGTAAAGACAAAATCAACCTTTGCAAGTGTTCTCGCATTGTTCTTTGGTAAGAAAATTGTTTTGGTTGCCTTTGGCCCCGCGGTAGATAAAAGATTTGCACTCTTTTCGGCACGATTTGTCAAGTGGATCCGAGTGCCAGCGAGTCAAATTCGCATCACCAATACCTACCTCTAGCGGCTGTTTACACGGGTTTGCAATAGCTAAAAATTTCGCTATGACATAAGCATGGGTCGGTAAGGTGGGGGGGGGGGATCCCCAATGAGGTGGTCTCCCACCACCTCCACCAAAAAAAGGACTTTTTTTAGCTTGAGGTAGTCTTCTGGCACCCAATTTTTATGGACCATACTGTTCGACGGGGTCCATGAGGTGGTCTCCTCCCTCAATTTTGGATCCATGAGTGAGTGAGTCAGGGGGAAGGCTCCCCCCTTGTCTTTCAAAAAAAGTTCTTGCCTCCTGGACAACATGCAGTTGTTTCTCTAGATGCTCCAATATGACACCATTCTCCTTTATCGCAAAGATTCGAAATTGGAGAGCACTCTTTTCTCTCACCATAGTCGAAAAGCAATGGGCATGGGTTGTTCCATCCTACAGAAAAGAAATTTGCGAAATTCTGGTAAAAAAAACCTTACTCATGCACGAGTCTTTGCATTCTTGGTACGTCAAAAAGTTATTTTCATTGCCTTTAATACCCTTGTATATGAACTAAAAAGTAAAAGTACTAGTTCGGATTTTCGACCCAAAATGACAGGGTCTGGAAAAAATTTTTTATATTTTTTTCTAAAAATGACCCCTCCTCCCCTCATAGGGATTTCTCTATGCGGCGGTCGAATACGTGCATTTCCGATGCGTAAAAATGCGTCCTAGACCTTGATTCAGGGTCGATGTATTGAAGCGAAAACCAAAACTTTTAGTTCACTGGTCACTCAATATACAGACTTGATTGATTCAGGGAAAAACTATTTGTCGCGACCCAGATGCAAGTTTTCGTTGTAATACATAGATTTCAAATTTCGCCAACTTCACACACGATTATCTCGAAACCGTTAGCGATACAGTACATGCCGTAAAAACAAAAAATGAATTTTACGAATTTCTACAAAAAAATTTATATAACGGACTTTTTTTGGTTATTGAAACGAAAACATTTGAATTTTTTTTACCTCGATACACCTTTTGGCAATAGAATTGTAGTAAAAGCGCTTGAGCAGACTACGTCCCTGTCCAACATTGACGGCAAGAAGACATTTGTCGGAAACTAGAACGAATATTTTAAAATACATATACAGGGTGGGTCAAAAAAGTGCATTTTTGTGATTTTTGGGGCCCGAAAAAATTCTTTGGGACCGGAAAATTTTTTACTAAAAATGACCCATACAGATAATTTTATGAGGGGGAATTGATTGCGCACATTTTCTAAGTATGTATTGACGCGAAAATATATCCCGTACACCAACTCTATTCCCTGAATCAGGGTCAAGATAAATTTTTCATGCTTAGAAAATGTGCGCAATCGATTGCCAGCATAAAATTACGGATGTTTTCAGAGCGAAAATAGAAATTTTTTCGATTTTCGCGTCAATACACCGAATCCATCCCCTGAATCAGGGTCAAGAAAGCGTTTTCATGCTTCGGGAATGCGCGCAATCGATTCCTCGCATAAAATTACCCCTATATGGGTCATTTTTAGTTTAAAAATTTTCCACTCCCAAAAAATGTTTCGGACACAAAAATGCACTTTTTTTACCCATCCTGTATATAGTCCGTTTCAGCTAGAGTGCAAAAAAAGTTGGAGATCCATAGTGCAGTGGATAAGGAACTATTCCGTCCGATCTGACAAGTTAAGCAACGTTGAGATCACTAGGCTCGATCTAAGTAGGGCAAAGCTGTTGATTTTCAAACAACTTTTTATAAAAAATGGAGCAAAAATTTCTCATTTTTGGGAGAAAAGAGTTTTTTTTTTAAAAAGTTTCCTATTGGAATTGAACGTGGCGGTCTCAACGTTGCTTAACTTGCCATATCTGACAGGACAGATCGAACTTCCTTATCCATTGCATCATGGGTCCCCCCAACTTTTTTGCACTCCAACTGAAAGGGACTATAAAAGCAAAAAGAGCATACTTCCAGAAGTTTCGCAACAAGCATTCGTTTTGAAGTCTTCGCCGATATGGCAATAGAAACCACTAGGGCAAATATTCGAACTTCCGGGTCCACATTTTTGACGAGTACTATCAGAAGCCCTAGCGGGTAGGCCATTCTTACATGGATTGGACAAGTCGACATTCTTTTCTGTCTCACACGCTTCCATACATTGTCCACTCGTGATGAAATTGTTGGAATTGCCTTTCAAGCCCTCAAAATTTATTCATAGTTCAAGGAGGACCAGTCGACTCAGAAAAAAACACGTATGTAAAAATTATATATTCGAAAAATTCATGAAAAATGGAGCATTTTTTGTTTTTACGGCATGTTCTGAATCGTTGTAGTTTTTGAGAAATTGTTCATGTTTTCGTTGTAATACACAAACTTTTTGCGGAAAAATCGATTTTTGCATCAATTTTTTAAATTTTCATATCATGAACATTGTAGCAATTTTTTATATCTAAATGAGACGAACAAAATGACACCAAAATTATCCAATTTGAACATTGTTTTGGGTTATTGAAACGAAAACATGAATCAGGGACTTCGTTTCAATAACTCAAAACAATTTTCAAATTGGATAATTTTGGTGTCATTTTATTCGTCTTATAGAGACGAATAGTTGTAAAAAATTGCTACGATGTTCATGTTATGAAAATTTAAACCATCGATACAAAAATCGATTTTTCCGAAAAAATTTTAAAAGTTTGTGTATTACAACGAAAACAACATGAACAGTTCCAAACGCAATTATCTCAAAAACTACAACGATTCAGAGGGTACCATAACCAATAAAAAATGCTCCAGTTTTCATGAATTTTTTTTTGGACCAATTTTGAGCTCAAAAATCAATTTCATTCAATCAATCAAAATTGGGTGAAAAATTGATTTTTGAGCTCAAAAATCAATTTTTTTTCACTCAATTTTGATGGATTGAATGAAATTTTGAGAATATATAATTTTTGCATAGAGTTTTTTCCGAGTGGACTCGATGCTTGAAATTCTAGACTCCACACCTTGTATAAAAATCTCTTGCACTGTTTGGTGGATGCTTCGAAATACCAGCGGGGTACGAGCGAATCGCCTTCTCCTGTACTTCGGGGAAGATTGCATCGGTTGTCTGAAATCGAAAAAAATTTCTAGTCAACATAACATAAATGGATTACCCCAATTGATCATTGGACAACAAGTTGTAGTCGCAAAATTTGAGCCAGTATGACACCTAAAAATCCCCAGCTAGTTTATCGGAAAATTGTACAGGGTGTTTCGAAAAAAATCGGAATTCGGGCGATTTTTTCATATTTTTTCAAAAATAACCATATTAGGGATAATTTTATGCGGGGAAAAATCGATTGTGCGCATTTTCAACGCTTCCTTGACCCTGAATCAGGGAATCAGATGTGTGTATTGAAGCGAAAATCGAAAAATTTTGAATTTCCTGCCTCAAAATTCCTTGTGGTAATTTTATGCGGAGAATCAATTGCGCGCATTTCCAACTCTTCTCTGACTCTGAATCAGGGAATCAGAGTGTGTGTATTGAAGCGAAAATCGAAAATGTTTAGATTTTCTGCCTGAAAATAACTTTCTGGGGGTAAATTTAGTCAGGGGAATCGATTACATTCCCGATGCTTGAAAATGCTTCCCTGATTCAGTGAAAGTAGTACATGTTCGATTTTCGCTTCAATACACACTCCTATTTCCCTGAATCAGGATCAAAGAAGCATTTTCAAGATTCGGAAGTGCGCGCAATCGATTCTCCGCATGAAATTACGCCAAGAAATATGATCTTGAGGGAGAACTTTCAAAATTTTTCGTTTTTCGCTTCAATACACACACTCCTGCTTCCCTGATTCAGGGTCAGGAAAACGTTTCCAAGCGTTGGAAATGCACTCAATCGATTTTTCCCCCGCATAAAATTAGCCCTAATAGGGTTCATTTTTGAAAAAAATTTTCGCGTCGAAAAAACATGAAAAAATCGCTCCCAAATTCCGGTTTTTTTCGATACACCCTGTAATAGATTGGATATACCAATAATCTTCAGGGCATCCTCCATTCGGTTGAACCACATAATTACAAGGAACTGGGGTATCATATGAATTCGTTAAAGGCTTCCCTTCGGGGCATGGATTGAAGCGCCCTAAAGTGAAGTGTTTCCGATCACACCTTCATAACACTAATTTACATGGAATTTTTGAAATTGGGCAAAAGTTTTCGGACCCGACCGGGGCTCGAACCTGGACCAGGCTCCTGGCTACCGTCCAAGTGCACTACCATTGTGCTACCGAGACTTTCAACTGATGCCCGTTTTTTGATGAATACTTGGCGGTGTATTTTTCTACTATTCATACTGTGATTAACACCTGTGTCAGTTGGAGGTCTAGGTAGCACAATGGTAGTGCACTTGGACGATAGCCAGGAGCCTGGTCTGGGGTTTGAGTTCCGGTCGGGTCCGAAAACTTTTGCCCAATTTCAAAAATTGCCTAGATTTTCATGTCTCGGCATGTTAATCCGAGCTCTAAAAATGAAAATGAGAGCTAATTTACATGATTTTGAAGCTTTCATAGTGTCCAATGGTTTCTTCGTGGGTCTGAGGTAAATGGCCGAACTTTGAAAGGCATCATTCGTATATGGTGGTGGTGTCGGCAGCTCTGTTTGGGGTCTTGTTGTAAAGTTTTCTGTTACAGGAGTGACTGGGGTAACAAGAGGCACGGAGATGGTGAAAGTTGTTGATATAGAAGATGGAGGTACCGTTGATGGTCTCAGCGATGACGACAATGGAAATCGTGTTGATAACGGTTGGGGTTGTATTGGCTGCGGCGGTCTTGTTGGTAGTATCCCAGTTTTTATATTGACGACAGGTCGTGGGCCTGCTACATCTAAAAAATTCGGAGCTACTATACAATAGGGGGAGGGGGGCCACCCACGTGAAAAAAATTTCAAAATTTTTTCTGAAAATGACCCTTCTGGGGGTAAAAACATGCGGGGAATCCGAATTTGACATTTTTAGAAGCGGCCAAAAATCGAATTTTAGTCTAAAAATTGAATTTTTCGCAAAAATGGAATTTTGGCCAAAAATCAGATTTTGGCTTAAAAATTGAATTTTGGCCTAAAAATCCAATTTTTGTCAAAAAATCAAATTTTAGCCTAAAAATCGAATTTTAGCCTAAAAATTGAATTTTGGCCAAAAAATCCAATTTTGGTCGCTGTGATCGTTTCAAAGACGAATAAATGGAAACTAACAATGCCTAAGGTTCTCACCCTGATTTGTTGGGACCAGCTAACCCCGAGATTTCGAAGGTGGCCAAAAAGTATTTTTATACAGCCCCTTATATTTTGCCGTGCACCAAGAGTTGTATACACCCTAATAGAAACCTACTAGTAGGTCGAAATATCCACTTATATCGAGTTTGAGGGACACATCTGACGGGATTACAGTTCGTCCTAACTGGATAATAAACATTCCGCCTGTTTGAATGAACATAATGACCGGCATTGGCAAAATTGATTTCGAATAGCACAAATAACAAATTTATAAAATATTTTCGCATTTTTTAGCTAAATATATGGAATGAGATCAATGGAAATCAATTTCGTACTACTAAGGGGTCATCCAGATGTTACGTAATCAACTTTTTGGTGGTTTAGGGCCGCCCCCCCCCCAACGTAACCATCAAAAATGCACTAACATAATCGATTTTTATGAGAAGGGCCGAACCCCCATCCCATACTTGGGCACATGGGTAGTGAACTTTTCAAAAAAAGTGCTCTACCCCCTCTTTACCCCCTGCTACATGCGCTACCCCTGTAGTGAAAAAACTACCCAATGCCCAAGTATGAACCCCCCCCCCCCCAACATGATTACATAATATCTGGATGACCCCTAAGGCTTAGTGGCCAATAACTTTATTTTTTTAGCTTTTTTGGAAATGACCTCTCTAGGGGTAACTTGATGCAGGAAATAGATTGCGCGCATTGACAAAACATGAAAACGAGTTGTTTTTTTCGGAAAATGAGCCGTATCTACTTCATAAGCATGTGATTATTGTTAAAAATGTGGCACATCTAATGAAGTAGATACGGCTCATCTTCCGAAAAAAAACAACTTTTTTCATGTGTTGTCAATGCGCACAATCGATTTCCCGCATAAAATTACCCCAAGATCATTTCTAAAGAAAAGGCTAAAAAAATTTTTGAAAAAAAGTCACGTTACATGGGCTCGCTAATCCTTAGTAGTACCAAAAATTTTTAAAAAAGTTTAATTTAAAAATTTTCTACTTCCGCCAAGTTCGCAGCACGGATGAAATGAAGCCGACAAATCTTTTTCGCCTTTCAGTTACTCAATTTCTTTCTCTGACCTTTCTCAATGGCTGTTACTGTTTTTTTTAGATGCGTGGTAGATTAGTCAGCGGTCATCATTTGTCCAACTTTCTTTTTGCTCGTATCCCAACTCTATTTCCGAGATGGCTAACTTTTCGAAAAGACAGCTTGGTTTTTCTTCGGCGATGTTTACCTAAGAGGAATTTCCGAAAACACAACGGTCAAAAATGACTGTCGCGAAATACAAATGCTCAAACGTTGACTAACTGATCCGATTACGAGTGTTGGATATTTTTCAAGGGGTTATATGTCTGTGTTCGAATTTGTAAAAAGAATCGAAGATTTGATTAAAATACACACTATGATTCAAATATAACACCCGTACAAAATGGATAGAGCAGGATTTTATCCAACTTTTTGTGTTCCAATAGAATCTCCATAGATGATTAACATATATTGAAAAAAATCGTATCGTAAAAGTCTTTCTTGAAGCTGAGATATCATAGGACGGCAAGGGGGGAGCCTCCCCCTAACCCACTTCACGGCGGACCAAAGTGGGAAAAAAATGCGAGTTTTGATAAAAGCATGAAAAAACATGTTCTTACAATGCTAATAACTCATTCCAATCGAAATTAAAAATTTTAGACACTGTGCCAATTTTTCAACTTTTTTTTCAGGACTTAGAAAAATTTTCTAAGTCCTGAAAAGTGGCGCTTCGATAGTGACTAAAAATTGCAATATCTCAGCGAAAATTAAATGAAATCGACCAATTTTTTTCCTACAATATTCTACGGCTTTTAATCCACAATTATAAAGGAAATTTTTAAAAAAAGCCCTTTCCTGTATTATAAAAATGCATTTCATTTTCTACGATTTTTTCGGCTTCAAAGGTCGAAAAAATCGAATAAATTTTTATGGTATCATCCATTTTTGGAGATCTTGGTCTCAAAATGTGCGCAACAATCTAGGCAAAACTTCCCACAGAGAGTTTTCCTTTTTAACAATCGAAAAAAAATTTTTAAGTAAAAAAAACTGAAAAAAGGCAGCTTTTTTGACAATTCCAAAAGGAAAAATTCTTTTATTTTGTCGAAAAACGACAAAACTCTCTGTGAGAAGTTCTGCCTAGATTGTTGCGCACATTTTGAGCCCAAGATCTTAAAAAATGAAAGATACCATAAAAAGTTATTCGCATTAGTAAGTTTTACCGTTTGTAAATAGGTCAAACTTTTTTAAATTTAAATATTTACCTCTGTGGTGTAGTGGCTAAGCCGTCGGCCTTTCACTACAAAGGAGCGGGGTTCGACTCCCAGTTCCACAAAAACTTTTTTGCACAAAATTTTTTTCGATTTTTCAAAAAAAATTTTTTCGATTTTTTTTTAAATTGTCACAAATCGGAAACGTATTAATATTGACTAAAAACGAAGTTTCACACAATATAAAACCTGATTTTAATGTTTTTAAAGAGTTTTCATTTTTGGCCCAGTTTGGTCCACCGTGACTTACTCATAGACATAAAATTGAGGGGGACGACCTCATCGGGGGTTCCCTCTCCCACCTTGCCGACCTATGTGAGATATGATAAAACAATTTTGCATCACAAAATATCAGGGGGTGTAATACTTTATTTCACTACTGTATTTGCTAAAATCGCTGTTGTCGGCATAACCAAAATTTCCGATTGTTTTTTCTTGCAAAAGATCCTTGAAAACATCTTTTTGCAAAACATTCTATAAGGAGTAATATAATAGAGCAAAATTAGATAGTCGGAAAAAGATTGTAATGAAACTGCATAATACATTGGCAGCGAGGTTAGTTCCCCTTGGGTGACGCATAAATAAGCTCCATATGCAAGAACAGGAATTAGCATGAATACGAAGAGGGAGGCTGTTTGTAGGTTGACCGCTTTATAAAACATCCACTGCATTTGATTGGTAGAATCTGAATAGTAAGCTTCGTTTTTCTTCAAAGTTCGATACAAATCGACATTAAAGCATATGACCATAACGATTAGGACACCAATGGAAAAGAATAGGCTAGCTAAAATTTGGAAATTACTTTTTTTTGGTCTAGAAAAACGCAGACAAATTAGACAATCTAGAAAAATTCAGAAAATCTAGAAATTTTTAAAAATCTAGATAATCTACAGGGTGTCTTAAAATAAAAAAATTCGTTAAAATTTGAAAAATTAGTCAAAAATTAAAACATTCGTTAAAAATTGAAAAATTCATCAAAAATTATAAAAAATTAGTTAAAAATTAAAAAATTCGTTAAAACACGTTATTTGAGAAAATCGAGTTGCGATTTTGAATTTGAATTTCCCGCCAAAATTGAAAGGGTTTTGGCGGGAAATTCAAATTTAAAACTAATTCCAAAAATCGCCAACTTCCAACGCGATTATCTCGACAACGATAACGATTCAGAATTTACTATAAAAACAAAAAATGCTCCATTTTTCATGAATTTTCCGAATATATATAAATTATGGCAAATTTCGCTAATCTAAAGAATTGACCTCCTTTAGTTTTAGCTACTTCGAAATGGTCCCATTTCAATATGGATTCTCCGATTTTTATGATTTTTTGCATGGACGTTCCTCACATGCAGGACAACCCATAGCAGCTGAAATTAGACCGCCGCCGATAT
>OZJO01001103.1:17859-39492 GCA_900406225.1 Acrobeloides nanus | reverse complement strand
GAAAGAAATTTTGGCCGAAAAAAATTATCTTGGGTGTTTTAGGGGGGTTAGAAAATTCAAAAAATACACGTAAAATCGATGGTATTGAGCTTCAGATAAGGTTTTGAATTTTTTGCGGACCTCGGTTTGACTCAAAATGACTTTTAAAAACTTTCCCATGCGTTAATCTCACTATATAAATTCAAATTGCAGCGCTTTCTAGGATTTTTCTGACAGAAAAAATCTTCTGACAGAGATGCAGTCACGATTCTCATTCCCCCTTTAAGGCCCCATACAAAATTTTCTAAGAGCTTTAAAAGAAAAAAAAACATTTTAAAGTCTATTCTTGCTCGACAAAATAAAAAAAGATTTATGGAAAAAGCTTTTAATGGTAAAAACTAGTTACATTTTGAAAATTGTTAGAAAATGGTATATATTATAATACAGGCTGTTTTTTGATTGCTCCCACATTTCAAAAAATTCGCCAAAAATCGAGTTTATAATCTGTTTCCATCGCCCGATAGCTCATTTGAATGCCTCAATCACCGGATTTTTTAGAAAAAAAATTATTGAAAAAAAATTTATTTTCGATTTTTTCTGCTGGGGTCAGACTTTTTCTGATTTTGAACACATGTGACCTCATCTTTTTGATGATTCACATTCTTTTCGGGAGTTGATTTTTCTTATTCCTTTTGACTGAAGAATGCATATTTCTCCTTTTGATAAGAAACGAGCATCTTTTCGAAATTCACTTTATTGCTTTTTCAAAATTTCACTTTATTGCTCACATTTCTGTTTATAAATTTGGCATTTATTAAATTTTATCGTCAAACTTTTTTGGCTATTCACTTTTTTCTCTATTAATAATATCTTGAAAATTCTTTTTCGTTCTTTATTAACCCTTTTTGTAACTTGTCTATTTATTACATTTGTAATTTTGTCGTTTGCAAACATAAACTAACCCAAACTTTTTTGGATAAATGTTTTTCAGCGACAAAAAATTTCACTTTTGTGCAGAGTCCGAAAGGAACCCATGACCTCATGGTTCTGAAACCCGACGACCCCATTTGGGTCCCGGTTAGGGATGCATAATGACTTTAAAAAAGGTGGCAATTCTTATCCATAAAGGTGGCTTTTACAGCATTTTCTTTAAAAATAACAAAAATTGGTGGCATTTGTTAAAAAATGGTACAAAAAAGGCACTATTACTTTTTTCACGTTACTTTTTTCACTTTTCCGCACGATATAAACTATTATCAGGGGGGGGGGGGCAAAAATTCGGAGACAAGCGACCAAAAGTTTGGGGACAGACCGACAAAAGTTCGGGGACACCCAAATTAAAAAAAATAAATTTTTTTAAAAATTNCAAAAGTTCGGGGACAAACGACCAAAAGTTCGGGGACAGACCGACAAAAGTTTGGGGACACCTGACAAAAGTTCGGGGACACTCAAATTTTTTTTTTAAATAATAAATTTTTTTAAAATTTTGTAGGGGGCCAGGGAAATTTGTAAAACTTTCCCTGACCCCCTACAAAATTTTTAAAAAAATTTGAGTGTCCCCGAACTTTTGCCCCCCCCCCCTGATATCTTTTTAGCAATTTAAGCTAAAAATGAACGAACATCATAGTGCATCTTTAACACAAGCTCAAAAAGACCGTATTGCAAAAAATCGTGAAGAAGCCTTAAAAAGACAAGCTGAGAAACGTCGTATAGTAGAATCTGGAAAGAATTCTGATGGTCCTTCGCCTGACAAAATTGCTAAACCACAACAATCTCTTCAAAGACAAGCTATTGTGAATGTTCCTAAAGCTCCAGCATTTCCAACAACTTCTGGTTTTAGTCGATCTCCCTTGAAGAATAACAATTCCGATGAGCCTATTAAGCCAAATGTTGCTTTTACGTTCCAGTTAATCACACCAGAACGCTTCAAGGTATGATTGATGGTCGTTTGTTTCGAAACTTTTTTATGTTTCCGAGGATTTCTCCGGAAATATAAAGCCTGATAATTTTGGTGTGATTAGAAAGCTGGATTTCGTAGCAATTGAACGACACCAAAATCATGCTATAACCCTTCTTTCTGGTTGCCAAGATATTGCATAATTATTAAAAAATGTCGAAAAACTGACATTTTTTACTAATAATGCAATAACTCCTCAACCGGGAAGAGTTATGGCATGATTTTGGTGTCATTCGATTGCTACGAAATCCAGCTTTCTAACGACACCAAAACTATCAGGATTGGCTTTGTATTTTCGGAGAAATCCTCAAAAAGGTACTAGAGCTTTTGGCAACGCCAGTGTTTTAAACCGATGAGCTTTTGGCAACGCCAGTGTTTTAAACCGATGAGCTTTTGGCAACGACAAAATCGTTGCCAAAAGCTCTAGTACCCTCAAAAACATACAAAAAGTTTTGAAACATCAAACGACCTGGATTGATTCTATTTGAAGAATCACATATTTTTAGATAACCTTTACTCCATTCCATATGTCGATCGTTGAAGTCTTAAAAACTATACAATCTCGACATTATGATCCACAGACAAGAATCTGGGATCTTCATTTATCTGACTATGAGTTGGCGAAGCAAAAGATTAAGACGTTGAATATAATTCGGATCAAGGAGATAAATGAGATTCCTGATAATGTTCGAAAGGTTAGAGAAGGGGTCAGGGTGGCCAGATTTTGAAATTCGCATAAAAATCGAGTTCAAGTTGAACCTATAAAATGTTGAATTTTCAAAAAGTTCCAACACAAGCCTCCTGCTGAAATTTTTCTGCAAGAAAATTTTGCTAAATAATCGAAATTTTTGCTCAAAATTTGAATTTTGCTTAAAATTTTAGTTTTTTCCTCAAAAATCATTGTTTGGTTTCAAGTTCAAGGGTACTAAAATTGTTTTATCCCCCACTTTGTCCCGAAATTTTAAAAAATTCTTAAGTCAAAGTTTAAGAATATACTTTTAAAAATATACCATCAGATTTAAGGAGAATTTCTTTTTCATTGATTCCTTCATAATTCCGACGCTTTTATGAAATTTTTTAAATCAATCACAGGGTGAGCCAACAAAACCGTACTGTTGCGTATTTTGGTGAAAATTTTTCAAAAATCACCTATAAGGGTATTTTCATGCACGCAATTGATTTCTCATATGAAAATACCCCTTATATGTGATTCTTGAAAAAAATTTTGACCAAAAAACGCAAAAGTACGGTTTTTTGGCTCACTTTGTATCGTTTTTATGTTGACTATATTTTTAGGTTTTTAAAGAATCGTCTTATGCTCCTAAACCATCAACGTCGACTTCAGTTGATGCAACCCTTGGATGTGCTATCGATGATTCGATGTTGAGCCGGTTATTTCCCTATCAGAAAATTGGAATTTCGTAGGTTTTGGATTTAGACATCAATGTTAAAATATAGATATTTAGCTTTGGTGTTGAGCGAAAGGGTTGTGTAATCATTGCTGATGAAATGGGTCTTGGAAAAACGGTTCAGGCTCTTGGAATAGCTCGCTATTTCAAAAATGAATGGCCCTTGTTGATTATTTGTCCCTCTTCTGTTAAGTATAGTTGGCGTGCAGTAAGTTTTATGTTTTCCTAAAGTTTTTAAATTGTGTTAGAGAAAATTGTTTAACAAATTTACAGGATGAGCCAAAAAACCGTACTTTTCGTGATTTTTTATGGTTTTTGGACCCGAAAATTTTTTCTAAAAACGACTCCTATAGGTTAATTTTACGCGGGGAATCCTTTGCTTTTTTTCCGAAGCTTGAAAATGCTTCCCTGACCCTAATTCAGGGAAATTAAGGTAAACATTTTTAGAGACGTGCATCATCGATTTCTCGGAAAACTCTAGATAGTCAGTTTGCCCGTGAAAAACGGAATTTTTTTATCATTTTCGCTTTATACACACCTTAATTTCCCTGAATCATGGTCAAAGAAGCATTTTCAAGCTTCGGAATGCGCGCGAATGATTCCCCACGTAAAATTATTCCTAGAGGGATCATTTTTAGAAAAAATTTTTGGTTCAAAACCATAAAAAAAATCACGAAAAATACGGGTTTTTTACTCACCCTGTAAGCTTTTTTTAACATGTACATAAAATTTTTTTCAGCAAATCAAATTTTTTTTGCCGTCAATTGAAATTGGTGATATTCACATAATCGAGAAATCATCTGATTATATTCCAAGAAATCGCTCGGTTTCAACGGTTGTAATTATGAGCTATGATCAAATGAACATCAAAAAGAAATTCCTGTTGGAGAATAAATTCTATGTTATTATTTTTGTAAGATTTTCGGGGGAATACTTCGGCTCTTATACGTGGTTTAAAATCGAAATTTTATTTCTCAAAATTTTCTCCCTTTACCCTTATGGGGTCATTTTTAAGAAAATTTTTTTTGATTTTAGACCACGTTCAATGGGGTATAAGAGCCGAATTAGCTCCGATTTTTTTTTAAATGGAAAAATTTCGTCGTTATTTTAGGATGAAAGCCACATGCTGAAAGACTCCAAAGCACAACGTACTAAAGTTGCTTTAGAATTATGTGTAATTTCCATATATTTTTTTCTTAACCCACAAAATCATTTTTTTATAGAAAGTTGCAACCCGCCGAATTCTCATTTCTGGTACACCAGCTTTGTCTCGTCCAGCCGAACTGTATAGCCAAATTAAAATGGTCGACCCGAAAATGTTTCCAATTTGGCGCGGTTTTGCCAGTCGTTATTGTGATGGTAAAGAAAGCTTTTATGGTTATGAAGCTAAGGGTGCGACGAATACAGATGAATTGACCGCAATTTTACAGAGTCGTATTATGATTCGGTCTGTTTTCAATGCATTATGGGTACTTGTACACATTTTCCTCCTCTGGGGGCAGGGGATCAGATTTTGAAATTCGAATAATTAATCGGGTTCAGTTGGACCGTAAAAGTAACGAATTTTCAAAAAATTTCTTTACAAATCCCCTGCTGAAAAATACGTATTTTTCAATTTTTAAGGGTCAAATAAAAGTTTTCACGCTTCGGGAATGCGCGAAATCGATTTTTCGCATAAAATTACTCCTATATATGCCATTTTTAAACGATTTTAGAAAAAAATTTCGATTTTTGACCCTGGGTGACCTCCTTGATCCATAATAGCTCCCAAAGTTTCTTGCAAAATGTGAATTGTGGATATTCTTCTACTATTTTTTTTCATGATATATATTTTAGACGCTTGAAGAAGGATGTTAAAGATGATCTTCCACCAAAGCTCCGAGAAATCGTTTGGCTTGATGGCAAATTGATCGCTCCGAAAATGGCAGATTTGCGCAAAGCTAAGCAAGCTTGTGAAAAGGCATTTTCTTCGAGGGTTAGTGTTGTATTATGTATGAAAGCTCATTAAATCATTGGGAACTATCGATTAGTTATCCTGCTGAACGTGAAATTTTTCGAAAAAATTTTTTCATCTAGAATTGACTCCTCGATTTTATTCGGGGAATCCGAATTTCACATTTCCGAAACCTGAAAATCTTTCTCCAATGTGATCTCTTATTCCAACGGCCTTCTTCAGGACCACATTTTTGACAAGAATTTTTTTGTCTAACATCTTTTTTGAGGGGTCAATTCCAGACGATTAAAAAAATTTTTTCGAAAAATTTCACGTTCAGTGGGATACCTAATCGATACTAGTTCCAATCATTGCTGTTTAGGATAAAAACATTCAAAAGCAAAGCCTGATGGAATATTACAGCGAAACGGGCATCGTCAAAGCTCCTGCCGTAGCCGAATTTGTTCTTGAACATTACTTCCCTGATGAATCACAACAAGAAAGCAAGAAGGTCTTAATCTTCGCTCATCATGTTGTGGTGTTAGATACAATTTCGATTATGTTAGCTAAGAAGGGGATCAAATGCATACGAATCGATGGAAGTACAAAAAGTGTAGACAGAGAAACATACTGTGACAGATTTCAAAATGACGATGATGTCTTGGTAGCACTGTTGAGTTTAACAGCTGCTGGTCTGGGTATCAACTTGACGGCTGCTTCAATTGTGGTTTTTGCCGAGCTAACTTGGAATCCTGGTGTAAGTTGATGGGGGTTAAACCAGGGATGCCAAGAATATTTGTTCAAAATCTGACTTCAAAAATCAGCTAATTCTCATATTTCTTATAAATTTGACAAAATTTCGCATCTCAGAAATTAGATTTGACACTGAAAAAATCAGCATTGTGCCAGATTTGACATCTCAAAATCAGCACTTTTCTGAAAAATCTAGACTTTTCTGAAAAATCTAGGCACCCCTGGGTTAAACTGAAAAGTGCTAAAAATGAACGACTAATTTTTAGGCTATGGTCCAAGCTGAAGATCGTGCTCATCGTGTCGGCCAAGAAAATAAAGTCTTAGTTCAGTATTTATTGGCTCGCAACACGGCCGATGACGACATTTGGCCACTGATTCAACAGAAAATTAACTTGTTGGAAGCTGTCCAAATCTCATGTGAACCTCTTGATAAGGTATCGAAAGAAACCAATGCTACGACAGCATCACTTGGTGGCCGACCGGAATACCCTTCAATTGCGTCATACTTTAAAATTCTTGATGATAAGGATGAAAAGGACGACGAGCTGAATTGGTGATCTTTTTACGGGAATTATTCGTGTTATAATTATGCTCTTGTATAAAGTTGTTTAAATATGGTTATGTTGTTATTATTGTATCAAACCTATGTGCTTTTGACAATGTTGTATTTTTTTAAGGCTATTCTTTGGAGAAAATAAATTTATAAAATATCTAATAGTACTAGACGGGTAGTTTATTTTAGCATAAATTTGACAAAAATCAAAAAATTCTTCCAAAATCGAAAAATCCTAAAAAATCGAAAAATTATTGAAAAATCCTCAAAAATCGAAAGATTCATCACAAATTGAAAAATTAGTCGAAAACAATTTGCCAAAAATTGACCTTGTTATTGTTATGGTCATTTCTGATGGGCGAGGAAAGGGCCAACGGGCGCGTTTCGAGCTACAGTCAAACCCCTAACTAAGCACCCTCCCGATTTTTTAATAAGGCGCCAATTATAAAACTCAAGGCGCGCACGTATTAGTTCATTTTGAAGATGCAGAGTCAGACGCGAAATTTCGTTTACAGGGTGACACAGAATTAATCATCTACTTATTTTTCGTTAATCTCCTTATTTTTTATGAATTTTTTTGTGATTTTTTATAAAATTTTATTGTTTTTAAGATATTAAAAATGGAAATTGAAAATGCATGGTTTCGCCTAGCTGTTTGCTATTTGGTCGAAGTTAGGGAAATGTCGATGAAAGAAGTTGCCGATTTGTTTGGAGTTTATCATCAAGTTTGTTCATGTTTGATTAATGTGCTTTTTCTCTTCATCTCCGGATTTGAATCCACTTGATTATTCGATTTGAAGCTTGCTCGAAGCGGATGTGAATGCAGAAGAACACAACTCGGTCGAATCGTTAAAGAATGCCATCTCTGAAGCTTTCGAAAGACTACCCATGGAAGTGATAAACCAAGCGGTTGACAATTGGATGAAGCGATTAGATGTCGCAATAAAAGCTAAAGGTGGACATTTGAGTGAATTTTTATGTTTTGTTGTTTATATTGTTATTGTTGCATAAAATAAAAGATGATGATTAATTCTGTGTCACCCTGTATACTTCTTAGTGCATTTTGAAGACGCGGCCGCGTCTGGCGCTTCTTGCCGCTGTGTCTGCCACTTCTTGCCACCGCGTCTTCAAAATGCACTAAGAAATATAAACGAAATTTCGCGTCTGCCACCGCGTCAGACGCTGATCCAGTTGAACCCCAAGCTGATCGTGAACGCGGTCAGTGAAGCAAAACTCTTAGAACTTTTACTTTGTCTTTCTCAAAATTCGCATATTACATCCATCAAACTTCTGGATACTATAAAAGGTGATGGTTAACGAAGCTCGCTACTTTTTTCAACTACTTTTCCTCTACCAAGCAGTTTGTGTGATAATGAACGACGAAGCTAAACGCCAACTAGAGATTGCATACAACCGATTAATGAAAGTGAACCAACTGGCAAGACTGAATCTTCAGCCATTGATCAATTTCGACAAGAAGAAGCGCCAGCAATGCAATGACAAGAATTGCGGCTGCTATGATGCGAAAGCAGTGGTAGACCAACTAGCTGGCTTGGTTACTGAAAACAAGTGGCTGTTCCAGACAAAGAAGGAAGATCCTCAACCTGCAAACCGCGAGCGACCTGACGACGATCCACCGACTATCATTGAAATCGATGCTGAGTAAGTGAATAGTTCTTAATCAGAAACTCAAAAAGGGGTCGTTTGATGTTTCGAGACTTGAAATTTCGAAACTTTCTTATGTTTTTGCTGGTTCGACGAAAAACAAAATGCACGTTAGGCGCGTTTGTGTTATTGTTTTCCTAATAATTCAATGTGTTATCTCCTCCTCAGAATTTGATTTTCTCTTATAGGACCCCAGCTGAACTGCAAGCCCGTTCCTACCATTCTCGAATTCGTGTCGAAGAGGGAAAGCGATTTTTGGCTTATCTAACTCAGCGTTTCTTGGAAGCTTACAACGATCAAACGAATCGTTTGCGACACCGGGCTAATTGCGACTGCATAACTTGGCTTAGTGTTACATTCACTAGAGTAGGTTATTTTACTGGCTTCTATGTTTTTCGCACATTTAGATCCGACAGAAAGTGTTCAGAGATGTCATGGAAAGATGCATTGGACACAATGTTTTGGCCACCGCTCTCTTTTGTTTCACGCTTCAGCACGAATTCAGCAACAGGGTTGAGCTAACCGAGATGCGCAGAAGTGAGCGATTTTTGTCTCTTTTTTCTTAAAATATGCTCATATTTTAGCTATCATGAGAGATGATAACGAAGACTTTTGGAGAAGCACCTGCCGTAGACTTTTTAGTAACTGGGTTCGAGACCGAAAGAGGAATCTTCGTAATTTTCAGCCGCAAGAGGCACGCGACGTTGCAGGAAAGTACGACGAAATCATGCAGCTAATCCGTCGAGATTTTCCATGGGCTTTCAGTGACGACAAGAAATTCAGCATTAAAGTAAGCTTTTTGCTTTCATTGGTTATACATACTATAGATCAATGATAACTCACAAGGAAAGCTCACTTGGTGCAACACCCCCTCATTTTTAAGTTTAAAATTCAACTAAAAATCGATTTTTGATCTCAAAAATTCAATCAAATATCTATTTTTGAGCTCAAAATTCAAATGAAAATCGATATTTGAGCTCAAAATTCAACTAAAGATCGATTTTTGAGCTCGAAATTCAAACAAAAATTGTTTTTTATCTCAAAAAGTCAATTAAATATCGATTTTTTATCTCAAAAATTCAGGAATTGAACTAACAAAAATCAGCTCATATGGATTTAAAATGAAAGAGATATAGCCTTAAAACGGAAAAAATATGGGTAAAAATCTTGTAAGACCCGTAGCTCAGAAATTTTCTTCCCATCCGCATTCAGTTTATTTTTTAAAATTACTAGTATGACATAAGGCTTTCACGTCCAATCGATCCTTAGCCCTATGGGTGTTGTACTAAGTGAGCTTTCCTTGTCAGATATATTATCATTCGTGGATTTCCGACGCTTGAAAACGCTTCCTTAATCCTGAAAAAAAGAATTGTTTGGATGCACCTTTTTCAGGATACCCTTGATCGTGCCGACCCGGGACCAATGTTTCAATGCTATAGGTGCAAGAGAAATTTCCCTATATATGCAAGCATCACATGTAAATCTTTGTCTGAAGTCCCAAACACGATAGGTAGGCTTTCAGTTGAATTTTAATCACTTTGAATCAACATTCCTTTAGATGAATGCCACACGTTATGCCGCCTTTGCTACCGACAGCATGTGGCGAGTTTGATCGAAGTAACGAAGCTGAATGAACGCCGGATCGCGATTCCCTGTAACTATGAGAATTGTCCGAAGAAAATCATCATCAGTGAGTTTGTTTTTCTTTCGTTTTAAGTGCGCCTGTTTAGCTGAAATGACTAGCCGTTTTCTGAATCGGACTTTGCGACATCGTCTCAAGGGAATGATCATCCGCCAGCTTGTTGAAGGTCTTGATCACCCGCCCAAATAACCATACGAATGGAAGTATAATGTATAGAAATAAATCTTGCACTATTTTACTTGTATATATTTGTATATGATTTTTGTCTTTATATTTTTTAATAATTTTATTACTATAAGAGATGAGGGTGTATAAAAATGGTATCTTGGTACCCAAAAATGGTGTTTTGGTGCCCAAAAATGGAATTTGGGCGATTTTTTCATGTTTTTTTTCGACCTGAAAATTTTTTCAAAAATGACCCTATTGAAGCTAGACCTAAGCCCAGGGATGATGATAAGAAATTCATTTTTATACAACATCAGGGGTGCCAAGAACATAAGCCTAAGTCTAGACCTAAACCTAAGCCCATGGATGATAAGAAATATAATGGAGAATTAGCTGATTTTGCTCCTAAACTCGGATTTTTGAAGTCAGATTTGCTAATTTTGAAAAAATTTTCTTGGCATCCCTGGGCTTAGGTCTAGGCCCGGGTTTAGGCTTGGGCTTTATGTTTCCTCTCTTCACTCTCACAATAATACTACACATATAAGATAGATCTCTTCTCTCTCTGATGTTGTATAAAAATGAATATTTCTATACCATAATTCTTTTTCTTTAACAAAAATTATAGACATGAATATTTATCTATCCAACTAATCGGTGTTTTTATATGATTACAATAATACTACACATATGAGATAGTTATCAAGAATTTGTCAACAGAAGAGAATGCCATCAGAGGAATATTCATAGCCATTAAACTGCGTGTGCGCATACAACTCGTACGGTTCGACTTCAGGTCAAGGCAAATCCGTGGCGACATCGCGAATTTCGCTTTCTGTTACCACGATTATTAATCCATTGGTTGTCATCAAATTGAGTAGGTATAAAGAATTCGAAGCATTTATTCAAGAAATTACGAAATGTATATGCAAGAATCAAATTCAGCNCTAGCTCCAAAACTTTTCATAAAATGAACATTGTAGCTATAATTTTCTAAATGAGACGAACAAAATGACACCAAAATGATCCAATTTGAACATTGTTTTGGGTTATTGAAACGAAAATTCTGATTCAGGTTTTCGTTTCAATAACCCACAACAATGTTCAAATTGGATAATTTTGGTGTCATTTTGTTCGTCTCATTTAGCTATAAAAAAGCTACCATGTCCATTTTATGAAAATTTAAAAAATTGCTGCAAAAATTCAAAAAAGTTTGTATTACAACGAAGAGCTTGTAACAAATTGAAAATTTCAAACGCAATTTTCTCGAAAACTACAACGATTCAGAATTTACTGTAAAAACAAAAAATGCTCCATTTTTCATGAACTTTCCGAATATCAACAACAATTGGGAACTTTTTCCCCCTGGACTGGTCCTTTAAGAGTACCGCGCGATTTTTTGTTGGAAATTGCTTGTTTTATGCTGAACATGCTAAATGAATGAAAAACTTTTCTATCAAAAACGGATATTATAAACTAGCACAGGGAGCCGAGCGTGAGGAGGGGGAGAAGAAAAGAATCTCCGAGGATGGGTCGTTTTTAGACAAAGATCACATTTTTGCGACTTTTCGCTTCGATACACAGGTCTTCCCTGAATCAGGAAAGCATTTGTTCGCTTTGAACATGTCAAATTTGGTTTCCCCGCATGTTTTTTTACCCCTATAGGGCTCATTTCCAGAAAAAATTTTCACGTGGGTGCCCCCTATTGCGTAGTAGCTCCAAAATGTTATTGTCTTCGATTTCGATGATCTTGGTGTCGAAATTGTCTCTTCTCTCATACTCCCCTACTTTTGTTTTAGCTATGACAGTTGAAATCTAACGTTCCCGAGATCGCGTGGGCACACATTACACGTATTATCCTTCAATTTTGCGCATTTTCTTACAAATTTTCAAAAAACCTAAAAAATCTTGACAGGTATTCCACATTTTTCTTTCTTTGACAAAAAACGATCGGATTCTTTAAATCGTTATCAACAATTCTCCAGTGGCGGAAAGTGGGCCATAGGATGAGACCCATCCGTAGGTAACCCAGATTAGAATTGGTATGCTCTTCGGTCGTTGGCGGAAGACTGAAATGAGACCCGAGACGCTATAAGGAAATGTCTTCTCGTTTCTGTTGCTTTTTGACGGTCGTCGTCGTTTCTTTTTGTACATCCGATTTGGTTCGGTTTTCTTCTTTTACATACGTACAAATACGACTTCTATCTGGAGAGACAATGACTGCCTTGAATCTTTTAATTGAAGTCAAGAGTTTCGTAATTTTTTCATTCAGCCTTATTTATTCATCATCATCTTTGAGCAAAAATCGAATTTTGGTCGAAAAATTGAATTTTTTTGTGAAAAATTAATTTTTGCTCAAAAATAGAATTTTGGTCAAAAAATCGAATTTTTGAACAAAAATCGAATTTTTTTTTGGTTCAGTTTTCTTTTACACATATACAAATACGACTCCTTCTGGAGAGAGACAATGACTGCCTTGGAGATTCTGGAATTGAAGTCAAGAGTTTCGCAATTTTTTTCATTCAGCGTTATTTATTGATAACTATTGCTGCTATGATTAAGTTTGACCTGGGATGGGATTTGATCAGTCTGTAGAAATGCGTCATCATTCGGACTTTTGCGAATTTGCGTCATGCTTTTTATTCTAGTATGTATCAATTTATATATTGCTGCTCTATATTCCATCTAACCAGAGATTTTATATAAATTTTTTATCAAATGTAGATTTGGGCAGTCTATTGACCGTTACGACTAGAGTAAAATTTGGAGCGATTACTTCAAGGGTCCCATGGTTCGGTGGTTCTGGGCTTGTCTCAGGCGTCACTCATGCTGGTTCAAACTCCGCTTGAGACAAAGATTTTGCCTAGTAGTAATCTTCAGATGGCCAGAACTGTTGCGAGTTCTTTCAACCCAGCTTATAGGGGGTACAAGGTCCGAAATAGCCGGTTCTCTAGAAAGCTCGTCATTACATGACACCAAAATTATTGAATTTTGAAAATGTTTTGGGTTATTGAAACGAAGACATGAATCAGAGTTTTCGTTTCAATAACCCAAAACATTGTTCAAAATTCAATAATTTTGGTATTGTTTTATTCGTCTCTGAGATTTATAAAAAATCATTTCTATTAGGGCTGCGCGTTGGCCTGCGGGCGAGGGTTGCGGACGGGGGTTTTTAAAAGCTTGCGGGCGTGATCTCGCGGGGTTAAAAATTGATGTAATAAACAAATTTCAAAAATCGCCAACTTCACACGCGATTTTCTCGAAACCGTTAACGATTCAGGACATGCCGTAAAAACAAAAAATGCTTCATTTTTCATCAACTTTCCGAATATCAGCAAAAGGGAAGATTGTGAAAATGGCCATGAAAAGCATGAAAATGCTTCCTCTAACCCTGATTCAGGGTAGGGATGATTGTTTTGGAGCAAAAATGAACTAAAATTCGGGTTTTTGTCGGAAAACCGGAGGGGTTCATGCGGGTAATCGTTTGAGCGCATTGCCGAGACATGAAAATGCTATCATGATCTTGATTCAGGCAAGGGTGAGTGTTTTGAAGAGAAAATTAGCGTCCAAATGATTGCAAATTCGTTTTCGGTCAAATTAATATGCGAATTTTCGGTCAGTTCGTCGAAAACGAACTTGCAATCGGACGCTAATTTTCTCTTCAAAAACACCCACTCTTGCCTGATTCAGGATCATGATAGCATTTTCATGTCTCGGCAATGCGCCCAAACGATTCTCCGCATAGAACCCCCCCCCTAAAAACAGCAAAAAAAAGTTTAAAATAAATATATTCTTCCTTATAAGCACAAAATTTGACATATATAATCTACAGCACCGGTGGTGCAGTGGATACGCTTCAGCCTATAAACCTTTTTGGCTGGGGTTCGAATCCCACTGCCGTCCAAATTTTTTTGCCTTTTCTAATTTCTTTTCAATTCTTTTTTAAATTGTTTTTTTATGTATTTTTATGAAAATTAAAAAAAAATTTGGACGTTGTGGGATTCGAACCCCAGCCAGAAAGCTTTATAGGCAGCAGCGTATCCACTGCACCATCGGTTCTGTTGATGATATATTTTAAATTTTGCTTATAAAGAAGAATATATTTATTTTAAACTTTTTTGTCAGCTTTAAAAAGCTTTAATTGACGCATCTTTTGTGTTTTGTCTTGTATCATCTCTTCTTGGATGAAACTCGTCTGGTGTAGTAGGTCACGGACGGGTTTTGAACCGGTGAGTCCTGTCATGTCCTTGTCCGCGAATGACCTCTATTCCTTTCTTTTTAGCGACTTCTTACGCTGCCGACCAATTGACTGTGTGGCATCTTTTACATGTTGAGACATTATAAGCAAAATTAGGCGCTATGTTGGAATTTGGATTCTAGAGGTTCGACTATTGTCGAGTAATTTCCGGATCTTTTGTTGCAAATTGACTCTATTCTTTTGATCAAGTTTTTGATCAGTACTAGTTCGGATTAGCGACCCAAAATGACAGGGTTCAAAATCCGGAAAAATTCTATATTTTTACTAAAAATGACCCATATAGGAGTGTTTTTTCTATCAGATGCGCGTGAAAAGCTCTCTTGACCTTGATTCAGGGTTGGTGTATTGAAGCGAAAATCAAAACTTTTAGTTTTTTATGTAAAAAATGGACGTTTCTGGGGTTTTTCGAATCTTCTCATCCAAATTGAATGGTGTTCAACATTCGATTTTCCCGCCATACGACCACGCAGGGATGCATTCGAAAAGTAATAAGGATACCCCAGAAACGTCCATTTTTACATAAAAAACAAAAATTTTTGATTTTTGCTTCAATACACCGACCCTGAATCAAGGTCAAGAAAGCTTTTCACGCATCGGGAATACGCACTCATAGAAAAATCCCTATAGGGGTCATTTTTTAGTGCAAAACTTTTTACCGGATTTTGGATCCTGTCATTTTGGGTCGCTAATCTGAACCAGTACCGTTTGTATGTAAAAAACTAATTTTTATGCTGTCTTTTTGTTCTATTGCCCTGGGCTTTCATCGAATAAGGCATAGCCTTTCTTCTTACAACATCCTTTTCTTTCACATTTCATGTGAAAGATTTTTCAATTTTTGACGAATTTTTCAATTTTTGGTCAATTCTTATGTAAATTTCTCGTTCTTCGAATTTCCGGTCACTTATCTCAATATCCATTAAATGAATCCGAATTGTGACACACACTACGCCTTTTCACTGTAGAGGCTTGACCGCAGACGATGAGAACAAAAACTCCCTCATAACAAGGCATAAATGTTTGGAAAATCTAATAGGGATGAGTGAAATTTTCATTGGGAGCAAGGAGGCAACCATGCTTTCTTCGTTCCGATCCGCCTCAGGTGATAGATAGAAGGAGAAAAGAGAAAGGAACGGAAAAGTTTTATTATTGTACGCCTCACACACACGGGACTGTTTCCTCCATCAATAATATAAGAGATATTCATTGGAGATTTCTCCATCTTTGGAATGATTTTCGATCAACAACTTTTTTATTTTTCTTTTATGCTCTTCCAAAAAGCGGGGTGCATGCCAAATTCCAGTCCCTAACCAGCGAAAAAATTTTTTGTTCATCAAATTCGTGTTCCCAGCATAGAAGAATGCCCAGTACCAAAAATCATTCAAATATAACACTTTTTCATGGTTAGCTTTACAAAAAATGAAAAAATTTTTGCTCCATTGTTTGTAAGAAAAGTTTGTCGGCTACTTGGCGAAGTGAATAAGGAAGCCGCCCGTCCGATCTGGCAAGTTAAGCAACATTGGGCCCGCAGGTTCGATCCGAAAATTTTGATCTATAAAAAAACTTTCCTTACAAAAAATGGAGCAAAAATTTTTTGCTCTAAGGAAAGTTTTTTTATAAATCAAAATTTCTGCCTAGTATAATCGAATCTGTGGGCCCAACGTTGCTTAACTTGCCTGATCGGACGGGCGGCTTCCTTATCCACTTCGCCAAGTAGGCTTCTTCACCGAGATATCAGCGTTTTAAGTTCGCAGAATATACACTAAGTTGAATTACTTATTAATTTTGTCTGAATTAATAAAGGTTTGTGTATTGAAACGAAAATATTTTCAAAATTTACCGATCCGTTTGGGACGAGCGATAGCTCATTGAATTCTTGAGACCATGAGGAATTCAATGAGCTATCGCTCGTCTCCAACGGGTCGGTAAATTTTGAAAATATTTTCGTTTCAATATACAAACCTTTATTGGTTTAGGCAAAATTAATAAGAAATTCAACTTACTGTATCTTCTGCGACCTTTAAACGCTTATATCTTGATCAAGAAGCCGTATGGTCCGATAATTCCGAAAATTTTATAATCAAGTCGGGTTTATAATCAAGTCGGGTATCGGGTATAAGGAATCTTCTGAGCCAGGTTTCGGCAAAATCGGAGGGGAAGGGCAAGTTGATAGTGTTCCTTGTTAGCTCATTCAGGACACGTTTTCGTTGTAATAAACAACCTTCTAAAATCGCAAACTTCACATGCTATTAAACTGGCACTAGGACAACCAATCACGGCCGTTTTCACAATCGCCCCTTTTTGCTGATATTCGTAAAGTTCATGAAAAATGGAGCATTTTTTGTTTTTACAGCATGTCCTGAATCGCTAACGGTTTCGAGATAATCGCGTGTGAAATTGGCGATTCTTGAAATTTGTTTATTACAACGAAAATCATGATTCCGAGTTTTCGTTGTAATAAACAGATTTCAAAAATCACCAAATTCACACGCGATTATCTCGAAACCGTTAGCGACATGCTGTAAAAACAAAAAATGCTCCATTTTTCATGAACTTTCCGAATATCAGCAAAAGGGCAACTTTTTTCCGCTCGGACTAGTCTCCTTCGGGATTCCACAAAGTTTTGATGTTATTTTGCAATTTTTAAATTTTCGCGTTGTTGTTTTTGCAAAAATTGATTTCCGAATTTACATATTCTTATTTTGTCATATACATCCTTTTTGTTACAGAGTGGCTCAAAAAATATAAGAGATTTTTGCGATTAAAAAATTTTTTTCAATTTGTACCAAAATAACAGTATAGGAGGGGGGGGGTTTCTATGAGAGAAATCGATTGCGCTCATTGCCGATTCGTGAAAACGCTTCAGTAGTCCTGAATTAGCCTATTTTTGCTCGATTTTTCAAATTTTTTCTTCAAAAAATCGGCTAATTCATGGTAAGGGAAACGTTTTCAAGGTTCGACAATGCGCGCAATCGATTTCCCGTATAGAAAAACCCCTTATATGGTTATTTTGTAAAGATTAAAAAATAGTATATGGGGACGAAGTGCTACCACTCGACGAGACGAACAAAATGACACCAAAATTATACAATTTAATAATTGTTTTGAGTTATTGAAACGAAAACCCTGAATCAGAGTTTTTGTTTCAATAACCCAAAACAATTATCAAATTGGATCAACTTGGTGTCGTTTTGTTCGTCTCGTCGAGCTATAAACGAATGCCGTCTTTCTTTTTGAAATACACCCAATAATTAAACGTATTTAAAAAATGTAAAATTCAGGGTTTTCGTGTCAATATTCAGGCAAATTCAAACCCGTTTCCGGACGGCTAGCGTTCGGAAATCGTCGTGAAATGCGTTTCATGTCTGCTAGCACGCACCCTTAATGTAGTATGGATTGAAAAAATCGCAAAAATCTCTTCTTTTTTTGTGTTACCCATGTACATTTTTTAGTATCGACGGCTAGCTTCATACAATCAAGAAGCTGATAGTCGTATATAAACCCCTTTTACAGCAATGAAGCGCCCAAGAGCGGCGCTCTTTGCCGCTACTTTATTTCTACTCTGTAATTCTATATTTTCAGGTATATACTTGTTGTTTTTAAAGGGGGTAACCGTTTACAGCCAGATCTTCGAAAAATTTTTTCGAAATTTTTTTAGAAAAGACCCTTCTAGGGTAATTTTGATGCGAGAAATCGATTGCGCGCACTCCCAAAGCTTGAAAATGCTTCCCTCATCCGTGAAAATATGGATATCAGGAAGATAATTTTTAGATTTTACTGTGCTAAAAACAAAAATTTTCACAGATGAAGGTCAGGGAAGCGTTTTCAAGCTTCGGGAGTGTGCGCGATTTTCGCATCAAAATTACTTAGAAGGGTCTTTTCTACAAAATTTTTTACTTTTTTTCTTTTCTACAAAAATTTGCGAAAAAAATTTTTTCGGAGATCATGCTGTAAAAAAGTTACCCTCCTTAAAAAATCCGAACTATTTTTAGATGATGTAGACCCGTGTAAAAGACAGCCATTTCGAGGCAGGTGTCCGGGCAAAAACGGTTCTCAAATCCGATCTCAATTTGTTTTACGCTATTATTTAAGGAACGGCGAATGTGTCTCCTATCCTTATGGTAATTGTTTTCGACTTTGTAAAAAACGCATCCTCTCACATAAATCACACCCAGATATCCGGAAAGCAAATCGGAACGTCTTAAATCAAGCGATTTAAGAGAAGAATTTTTATTCGAATTTCATCGAGAAGTTTTGTTAATCGAAGCGATGATGTTACATAAAAAGAGAACAATACGTAACCGAATGACCTCTTTTGGAGGCAGATGATAGACACACAATACATTTGTTTCATGAAAAAAATACAAGTTCAAGCGTGTGCGATTCCGAAAACGATGTGTCGTTAATCGATGCAAATCTTTTTATGCTGATTGATTTTCAAAATGCAAGAATAATTTTTATATAAAAGTATCAGGGAAAATCTTTTTTAAAACGAAATCATCGGACAATAGAAAATTCAAAACAGGGATACAAAGAACACAAGGTCTGTGGAACAAATGGAACAAGATGTACTCAGATAATTTCCAGACGGCTAGACTAAGCCTTAAGCTTTAAGCCTAAGCCTTAAGCCTAAGCCTTAAGCTTTAAGCCTAAGCTTTAAGCCTAAACTTTAAGCTTAAGCTTTAAGCCTAAGCTTTAAGCCGTAAGCCTAAGCCTTAAGCCTAAGCTTAAGCCTAAGCTTAAGCCTAAGCTTAAGCCTAAGCTTAAGCCTTAAGCCGTAAGCCGTAAGCCTAAGCCTAAGCCGTAAGCCTAACCCGTAAGCCTAAGCCTTAAGCCTAAGCCTTAAGCTTTAAGCCTAAGCTTTAAGCCTAAGCTTTAAGCCTAAGCTTTAAGCCGTAAGCCTAAGCCTAAGCCTTAAGCCTAAGCCTAACCCGTAAGTCTAAGCCTTAAGCCTAAGCCTTTAAGCATAAGCTTTAAGCCTAAGTCGTAAGCTTAAGCCGTAAGCCGTTAGCCTAAGCCTTAAGCCTAAGCCTTAAGCCTTAAGCTTTAAGCCTAAGCTTAAGCCTAAGCTTAAGCCTAAGCCTAAGCTTAAGCCTAAGCTTAAGCCTAAGCCTTAAGCCGTAAGCTTAAGCCCAAGCCTAAGCCTTAAGCCATAAGCCTAAGCCATAAGCCATAAGCCATAAGCCTAAGCCTTAAGCCTTAAGCCTTAAGCCTAACCCGTAAGCCTAAGCCTTAAGACTAAGCCTTAAGCCTAAGCCTTAAGCATAAACCGTAAGCCTTAATGTTTTCCTAATACTTAATTCAATCTGTTTTTCACGAGAATTGGGATACTACCGTTTTTCGATGCACTCTATCGATTGGCGGTGGCATTTTTCGAAAAATTCCTTCAGGAATTCAAATTCAGGTTTTCGTTTCAATACACAGACCATTTCGAGTTTCGGCAATGTGCGCAATTGATCGATAAATTCTGAATTTTCAATTATCCGATGATTTCGTTTCAATATATAAAAATGCCCCTAGAGGGGTCAATTCCAGATGAAGAAAAATTTCACGTTCAGTGGGATACCCCTAATTGATACTAGCTCAAAATCTTCTAGGTCACTGTGCCAATGACGAAAATGAACCAAGACTATTCCGCTACAAGGAAGAGTGTGAAGATGCTTGTCTAAAACCAGCGGGAGAATTGATCGAACCGATTACAGAAACCCCACACGGAGCTGATACGTATGCTACAGTTGGATCTTCATCCGAGTATCCCGAATTACAGACCACTCCATCGAGTTCGGGGCCAAAAACAGGTGCGTTTCAAAAAGGCCGTCTTGTATGGAATTTTTTACTTTGCCTTCCCTATAAACAGTAACATAAGCAGAAATTTCGGAAGGGAGAGGGCACATCATCTTTGTCCCCCCAAGGTGATTTTTTTGCAATTTTCCAAAAATTTTCATGAAAATCCCCTTGTTTCCTAATGTAATTTTTTCGAATTTGTATTGAAGTGAAAATCGAATATGTACTAATTTCCCTGAATCAGGACAGCATTTTCTTGAATCAAGGAAGCATTTCCCTGAATCAGGGAAGCAATATTGAATCAAAAAGTTTAGAATGCCAAAGACAACGTGATTCTGGAGGTCGGGGTTTGATCAAAGGCGGTTTCATCCCCGAATGCACGGAGAATGGCGAATTCAAATCACTCCAATGTGAACAAGGAAGAAGGGAATGTTTCTGTGTGAATGCAGACGGAATTGAAGTGCCAAATTCCAGATCGAAGCCTGGCCAACCTGAGCCAAACTGTGAAAGTGGGGGGAAATTTTTGAAAAAACTTTTTTTTAAATAACACAAATTTAGGCATTGGTGCAGCCAGTCCTATGCGAAGCAATGAATGTACTGGCGGTGCTGATGCTGGTCCGTGCAGCTCTAGTATAAAACGGTGGTATTACAACGAAGCTGAACAAAAGTGCCGAGAATTTCGATATTCGGGTATAGAAAAAGAATTTTCTGGCATAGACTCAAATGAAACGAAGAGAACGAAACGATACGAATGAAACGATACGAACGAAATAATACGAACAAAACGATACAAATGAAGCGATACGAACAAAACGAACGAAATAATACGAATGAAACGATACGAATGAAGCGATCGAATAAAACGTTTCATTCGTATCGTTTCATTCATATCGTTTCATTCGTATTGTTTCATTCGTATCGTTTCATTCATATCGTTTCATTCGTATCGTTTCGTATTGTTTCATTCGCATCGTTTCGTTCGTACCGTTTCATTCGTACCGTCTCATTCGTATCGTTTCATTCGTATCGTTTCATTCGTATTATTTCATTCGTTTCATTTCATTCGAGTCTATACCAATTTTCTTCTTGAAAATTTGCATTTTTTGCTTAGGTTGTGGTGGCAATGGAAATAACTATGCTACAGAAGAATCGTGCAGGACTCGTTGTATGCCATCAGTCGGCGCCATGAAATGCCATCGCGGATCTGACCCACTGAAAACTTCACAAGGATCACTTGTAAATTGTGCGAAGACGGATTGTCCGGTTGGCTATAAATGCTCCGTTATTCAACAATCTTCAGTGTGTTGTCCAGATGTGGAAAAATCTCCGGGTAAAATTTTATTACAGGATGTATCATATTTCCCTGAATAAGGGAAACATGAAAAGTTTTTTCGACCCGAAATTTTTTTCAAAAATGACCCTATTAGGGCTGAATTTTAGGCGGGGAATCGATTGCGCTCATTCCTTAAAGGACCACTAGCAACGGCTTCGGAATGACCGAAATTTTTGAAAATGAATTTCTCTAGCGATCATTTAAATCG
>OZJO01001103.1:0-17759 GCA_900406225.1 Acrobeloides nanus | reverse complement strand
AATACCCCAATATCCCAAATTCCAAAAATGCCGTCGCTCGAAGAAATCCGACCTAGACTCGATTTTTGGCGAATTTTTGAAAATGTGGAAAAAATTGGGAAAAAGTCACCAACTTGAAAATTTCATATCTCAGCGAAAATAGAAGTTTTTTCGATAATTTTTATCATAAAAAATTCCTCAGATCCACAGCTATCCAAAATGTGGTCACTCGTGAAGATCCGATTTAAATGATCGCTAGAGAAATTCATTTTCAAAAATTTCGGTCATTCCGAAGCCGTTGCTAGTGGTCCTTTAAGCTTGAAAATGCTTCCCTGATTCAAGGAAATGAGTGTTTTGTGTATAAGCGAAAATCGAAAATTTTTCGGTTTTCTGCCTCAAAATCATCTTGGGGGTAATTTTATGCGGGAGAATCGATTGCATGCATTCCCGAACCTTGAAAATGCTTCCCTGATTCAGGGAAATTAGTACATATTCGATCTTCACTTCAATACATGCACTAATTTCCTGAGTCAGGGAAGCATTTTCAAGCTTCAGAAATGCGCGCAATCGATTCCCCGAATAAAATTACTTCCAGAAAGATGATTTCGAGACAGAAAACTCAAACATTTTCGATTTTCTTTTCAATACAAAACACTTATTTCCCTGAATCAGGGTCAGGAAAGTGTTTCCAAGCTTTCGATTTTGCTTGAAAAATTCGATTTTTTCAAGAAAAATCGAATTTTCATGAAAAATTCGTTTCCTGAAAAATCAATTTTTTCAAGAAAAAAATTTTTTTTGTCATTTTCGAAAAAATTTTCGGATCGAAAAACATGCTAAAATCGCCAAAATTCCGGTTTTTTCGATACACCCTATTAATTTTAGCTGCTGGAGTGCTCCATTCCGGAATCAATTCTCAAATTTGTGACCTACCCAAGGAAAGAGGCCCATGCGATCGTTATGAGCTGAGATTTTATTATAACAATGTGACGAAGGAGTGCAAATATTTCTTTTACGGTGGCTGTGAAGGTATTTTTCGAGTATATATAGTGAGTGCAACATTTTTCTTTTTAAAGGAAATGCCAACAATTTTGGACGAGTCGAAGAATGTGAGACAACTTGCAGAAATGGTATAAGAAATCGGATTGTTTAATTTGAAAAATTTTTTTAGCAGGAAAAGTTGCAGATGAATTGACTCAAGAAAATCAAGAATCTGCGCAAAATAATATTGCTGCTGGTGTAACCATTTCGAATGCCCAAGCGTAAGACTTGAAAAATTTGTCAAAATTCTTCAAAAAAACGAATATATAGGACCAGTCAAGTGGGAAAAAAGTTGCCAATTTTTGTTGATATTCAGAAAGTTCATGAAAAATGGAGCATTTTTTTGTTTTTACGGCATGTTCTGAATCGTTGTAGTTTTCGAGGAAATTGCGTTTGAAAATTTCAATTTGTGTACATGTTTTCGTTGTAATACACAAACTTTTTTGAATTCAAAAATCAATTATTTTTATATTTTCAGAGTTTTCGTGTCAGTATACAGACCAATTCAAACAAATTGGAGTAAATTTTTCGAGCCTCATAAACAAAGTTTAGCTCGATTGATATTGATCAACCATCGACAACACCAATAATTATCACTCCATCATCGACAGTCAAAACCCCACAACCTCCTGCAGATGAACCAGTTCTGCCTCAAAGGCCATCAGAAGAACTTTTGCCCGAAGAAACTCTACCACCACCAAGACCATTTACAAGACTTCGGCCCACACCACCACAGCCTACCACTGCTTCACCAACGTCAACCGCAGAACTTCCTAGTAATGCTTTAAAAAATCGATTGCGCGCATTTCCTAAGGGTGAAAATGCTTTCTTGACCCTGATTCAGGAAATGGAGTTCGTGTATTGGAGCGAAAAATTGAAATCATCCTCCTGGGGTAATTTTATGAGGGGAATCGTTTGCGTACACTTTCGAAACATGAAAAAATTTCCCTGACACTTATTTAAGTTTTTTATGAAGATCGCTTAAATCAGTATCAGGGAATTTTTTTCATGTCTCGAAAATGTGCGCAATCGATTCAACGCCTAGAAAAAGCCCCTATACAGAAAATTTTCCTGCGAAATCCGATCATTTGTTCATTTTCGCTTCAATACACTTATCATATAGCCTGAATCAGGATCAAAGAAGCATTTTCNCCCTATACAGAAAATTTTCCTGCGAAATCCGATCATTTGTTCATTTTCGCTTCAATACACTTATCATATAGCCTGAATCAGGATCAAAGAAGCATTTTCAGGGTTCGGGGTGCGCGCAAACGATTCTCGCATAGAAAACCCCGATAAGGATATTTTGGTGAAAATTTAAAAAACTTGAAAAATTTTAAAAATATCGCGCAAAAAATCCTGGGGCCATCATGTAATACAAAGGTATCAAAAACACATCAATAATACAAAGAAAAAAATTGAAAAAATCGATTTGTTCAATTTTTCGAATTTTTTTCAATTTTTCGATTTTTTCGAATTTTTTAGAAAAAAAAGTTTTAGTCGAAGAACAAAATCCTATTTTTAACAAAGAAGATAAAAATGCAAATTTTGTAGCGAACCGATGTCAGCATCCCAAAGACGAAGGCACTTGCGGAGGACAATTCGTTCGCTGGTATTGGAATCATGATGCGCGACGATGTGATATCTTCACATATACTGGCTGCTTCGGCAACGGAAATAACTTTGCTAACCACGAAGAGTGCATGACTGCTTGCCATCAAGAGGGTATATCAAGATTTGAAACTAGTATCGATTAGGGGTATCCCATTGAAAGTGAAAATTTTTGAAAAAATTTTTTCGAATTCTTTTCAATTTTTCGAATTTTTTCATTTTTTAAAGATGTTGGACAATAAAGAAAAATAAAAAACTTCAAGTTCAATGGGATACCTAATCGATACTAATTAACACAACCTTGAATTTTGCAAAATTTCAGCCGTGCCTGCGCCCACGCCAGTAGGCATTAATGAAGTTTGCCAATCCGATATTGATGTTGGAGACTGCACCGGCTCTTTCATGCGCTACGCTTTCGATCGGCATACCGGTGAATGTCGGCAATTCCAATACGGCGGATGTGGCGGCAACGGAAACAACTTTGCCACCATGGCCGAATGTCGAAAGAGTTGTCAGCCCGAAGGTTCGAGCACCACACAAACTATTCGTAAATCTTTTTTATCTCTTGCTTTGGTGTTAGTCAAATTATAACATGAAGCGGAATAGGCTAGAATGGAAAAACGATGCGAATGAAACGATCAAATAAAACGATGCGAATTAAACGACATAACCAAATTCAGGGTTTTCGTGTCAATATTCAGACAAATTTAAACTCGTTTCCGGACGATTTCTGGACGCCGTCTGAAAATGAAATCGATACGAATGAAACGATCAAATAAATCGATGCGAATAAAACGACATAATAGGACAAAACTAAATTCAGGGTTTTCGTGTCAATATTCAGACAAATTCAAATCCGGACGCCGTCTGGAAATGAAATCGTTTCACTCGTATCATTTCATTTGTATCGTGTCACTAGTATCGTTTCAATCGTATCTTTTCAAATTCAGGATTTTCATGTCAATATTCAGGCAAATTCAAACCCATTTCCGGATTCCGTTTGGAAATGAAATTGTTTCATTCGCACCATTTCATTCGTATCTTTTCAAATTCAGGGGTTTCGTGTCAATATTCAGGCAAATTCAAACTTTTTTCGGACGCCGTCTGGAAATGGAATTGTTTCGTATCTTTTCAAATCTTTCGTTTCATTCGTGACTATGCCCATGAAGCGTACTAACTTTTGGGTTGTGATTGCTATAAAAAATTTTTTTGTTGAAAAATTCCATTTTAGCCAGTGAGTTGGGTAATAACATTTGTGAGCATCCCATTGAACGAGGTGATTGCACTGGTGTCTTTTTGAGGTTTTCCTTTGATCCGGCGACAAATGAGTGCCAACAATTTACTTACGGTGGATGTGGAGGTAATTGAAGAAAAATTGGAAAAAATTGAATTTTTTTCAATTTTTTTCGAATTTTTCGATTTTTTTCGTATTTTTTCAATTTTTTTCGAGTTCTTTCAAATTTTTTCGGTTTTTTCGAATTTTTTCAAATTTTTTCGATTTTTTCAATTAAATGAAGAACTTTTGGAAAAACTTGAATTTTAGGAAATGGCAATAACTTTGCAACAATCCAAGAATGTCAACAGGCATGTGTAAAAGGTAAGGGTGTAGATAGAAAAAATTATGAAAAAAATTCTTTAGTGCAATGCCCACCCGAACCAGAATGCGATTTGTCAAGATGCCAGAAAGTCAAAGATTCGGTTGGATGTCCGTTCTGTAGTTGTCCACCACCACCACTTCATCCACCGCCATTCCCAGCATTAAGTATGATTTGTAAAAAACTTTTCCAGTACGGCCCCCAGAGTCGGGTGACGGAGTTACCAAACTCCAGCCAAGAAAAAATCTTTTGAACGCAAGGGGGAACCGAACCCTTGCTAATACCGGTGATGCCGTAACCTTGGCAGCACTGGACCACTACACTATGGTGGTCACTGAATAACTCATAACTAATTTCGACCTTGAAGCAGTGCCAACCGCAAAATCTTTTGGACGCAAGGGGGAACCGAACTCGTGCTAGTACCGGTGATGTCGTAGTCTTGGCAGCGCACCGGACCACTACACTATGGTGGTCACTGAATGTACTAATTTCGACCTTGAACCAGTGCCAACCACAACAATCACAGTTGACTTTTCACACTTCTAAACTCTTTTTTCTTTGAAGATAAACCAGCACTCGCTCCAAGATGCCCACCGCTCGATATCAGTCTATGCGTCGATCCTTGCTTAGTTTTCTCCAACCGACTCGGTTGTCAAGAATGCGTGTGTCCTGTACTGCCTAGCCAACCTCCTCAACACCAATTACCACAACAAGTTTTCCCACCAATGCCAACAGTCCAACAAATTTCAACACCTCAACAACCACAAATTCAAACGCAATTCGTACCACCGCCACCACCACGAGTACAGACCATACAACAAGTTCAAATTCCTCAACAGCCTCCTCCACCACCACCACAACCGCAACAAATTCCTCAACGTGCAGTGGTCCAACCTCAAAGTCCATCAAGACAACCTCCGTCGCCAACCCCACAACCACCAGCACCAGAATTCGTTCAACCAATTGAAGTCTCGCCACCATCACCTCCATTGCCGCCAGCACCACCACTACCACCGGCACCAAGAGAGCCGCAAAATTTCAGTAAGAAACAAGGATTTTTTTTGTTAACTTCTATTTTTAGATTCCGTAGTTCCAAGTATAGCACGAGGCGTTGAGAATAATGAAGTCGAAGATCCCCATCCACTTCCAGTCCCTACGCTGCCGTCGCATTTGGCTAACCTTGGCGAAAAGTGTACACAACCATTGGTGAGATCTTTTGAACATAATGTTCGGAGCTATTGTGAATCAGGGGGTCAATTTAGAAAAAATTTTATTCGATTTTTGACCCTGAGGTGACCCCTTGATCCACAATAGCTCCTAATGTTCTTTAAATAACCAATAAACTCTAGGATCCTGGACCATGTAAGAACTTTATCGAACGATGGCACTTTAATCCAATTCGTGGCGAATGCGAGCCATTCCAATATGGTGGCTGCGCAGGGAACAGGAATCACTTCTTCACCATGCGGGAATGTGAAATTCATTGTGCTCGATTTGCAAGTATGTTTCGGAAAAAAAGAGAAAACCGAAAAAAATTTTAAAAATTGAAAAAAATCGTCATCCATTTTAGAACTACCACAAACCGAGGGAACAACAACAACCGAGGCATCACTGAGTACCAACACACAACGAGTTGATCCATTAGTAACACTTCCGTCAAGACAGGTGCCAAATCCACAACCTCCACAAGTAGAACGAGAATCGAGTCAAGTTCCAAGACAAGAGCCAGTCCAAGAACCCCAACAACCTAATCAATTCCCAGAATGGGAAATTCCACAAGAGCCACAGCCTAGACGACAGCCTCAACAGCAATCTCGCCAACAACCTCAGCCCGATTGGGAAGTTTCACAGGAAGTTCCACGCCCACCTCAACAGGTCCAACCGCAACCTCCAAAACAAGTCCCACAGTCACCAGAGGTCGCTTCACGAAGACCCCAGCCAGTTCAGCCACAACCAGCGCCTCAACCGCCAACCATAGACAGTATGCTTTCAAATAATGCACAACACTTTGAGCAAAGTTCACATTCACGAGTGAATGAACAGGTCGCAATCGCACGAGAACAAGAAAAATTATTTGGAGGGGAGAGTCAGATTCGCGTTGAACACCAAATGAACACACAAACACACGAGTTTGTTTCACAAGCACAGTCCGAGAGGACTTTTGAAACAGTCGCACAGTCTGCACCAAACACACAAATTCTTGAAAATGCACAACAGAGTCAAGAAAATGTCGGCACGAGTTCACAAATGAGTTCGAATGAACACAAGGCACTAGTCGAGCAGGAAGCACAACCAGAGCAAATCGAGCCACAATACACCATCCGACCAGTAGCACCTGTTGAACAATCACAAGAAACAGAAACACTTGAGCAACCTGCATCACCCCAGGAGACACAGGAAACACTTGAACAACCTGCACCACCCCAGGAGACACGAGAAACACTTGAGGAACCTGCACCACCCCAGGAGACACAAGAAACACTTGAACAACCTGCACCACCTCAGGAGACACAAGAAACACTTGAACAACCTGCACCACCCCAGGATGAAACACAAGAGAGACCTATTGTACCACTCCATGAAATTGTACCACCACAAAAAAATGAACAAGCACAATTTTCATCAGTCGAAGTTGAACAAGAATCGAAAGACTCTTCAGAAACTTCACAAGAAAACGAATCACCTGGTCAAGAAGCAGAGCAAAACCTTGCACATGCACCACCTCCATCACCAAAAATTGAAAACCCACTTGAAAATTCCACACCACTAACACCTCAAAATCCACATCCAGAGACACAAGCACCACAAAGATCAGAAATTTCACAAGAAAACGAGTCACCCGGTCAAGAAGCAGAGCAAAGCCATGCACATGCACCACCTCCATCACCAAAAATTGAAAATCCACTTGAAAATAACACACCGTTAGCACCTCCACAACCACCACAAAAACCACCTGTTTTAGAAGAAAACACCCCACTCGACGGTGATGAGTTTGTCGACATCACTCGTGACTTGTCCCAAGAAGGACAAGTTCCAGTCGAGGCATCTCAATCTGCTGAAGAAATACAACTCACGAGACGAAGACCTGACTTAATCTCCGTCGAAGAAGAACCCCAGGAAGGCGCAGCCAAGGCACAACCCAGCTCAATTATATCGCAAGAACGTCCGAGTCCATCCGAGGATTGGGAGATCCCCCAGGTGGAGCCTGCGCAACGCCCACACAAAGTCATTGATCTTGGAATGGGATCGTCTGCACTAGCACCCCAACAATCGCATGAACCACCACCGACAAGTCCACCAGAAAGTCGAACAACTATCAAATTTACAATTCCACCGCAGACAATTGAGATCACTACCACACAAGAACCAATTGTCGTCGCACAAACCCAGACTCTTCCTAGCACTACCATAGAGACCACAACAACACCGGAACCAACCACGACTGAAAGTATGTCAAATTTTTTCAATTTTTTCCAATTTTTTTCGATTTTTTTCAATTTTTTTCGATTTTTTTCCAATTTTTTCGATTTTTTTCAATTTTTTAGAATTTTTTTCAATTTTTTTCGATTTTTTTCAATTTTTTCCAATTTTTTCAATTTTTTCCAATTTTTTTCGATTTTTTTCCAATTTTTTCAATTTTTTCGATTTTTTCAATTTTTTCCAATTTTTTCAATTTTTTCATTTTTTTTCCAATTTTTTCAATTTTTTCGATTTTTATCCAATTTTTTTCGATTTTTTTCCAATTTTTAGAATTTTTTCGAATTTTTTCAATTTTTTTCGAATTTTTTCAATTTTTTTCGAATTTTTTCAATTTTTTTCGATCTTTATCCAATTTTTTTCGATTTTTTTAATTTTTTTCCAATTTTCCGATTTTTTTCGATTTTTATCCAATTTTTTTCGATTTTTTTCCAATTTTTAGAATTTTTTTCGAATTTTTTCAATTTTTTTCGATCTTTATCCAATTTTTTTCGATTTTTTCAATTTTTTTCCAATTTTCCGATTTTTTTCGATTTTTATCCAATTTTTTCAATTTTTATAGAATTTTTTCTATTTTTTTCGAAATTTTCGATCTTTTCCAATTTTTTTCAAATTTTCACAATTTTGCACAACCATAGAGTCCACAACAACACCAGAACCAACCACAACCGAAAGTAGTACGACCCCGAGCACAACACCACCGAGCAGCACCGTGGAGACGGAAATACCCACAGAGATGGAGGAGTCACTCCCTGAGGCACCACAAACGGAGGAGTTCACTGAGGCACCACAAACAGAGGAGTTCACTGAGGCACCAATTGAATTACGTGAGTTATTTTTCTTTACTGTTACTAATGCTAAAATGACAAAAATGAGTATAGATATACAGTAATATATCATATACAGGGTGTATCGAAAAAACTGGAATTCAATTTTTTCGAATTTTTCAATTTTTTCAAAAATGCACTTTGTTTTAACTCACCCCTATATTTAAAAAAATTTTGATTTCTTTCCAAAAAATTTTAAGCATACGCTGACACATAAACATACACATTTGCACAAATTTTCAGCTGCACCTTTACCAAATGCACACGAAACTTTTATACCAAATGAAAATATACAACCCGAATCACCACCACCAGAGGGCAGTGTTGCATGGCTAAATCAACGTAAACAAGCCAGAATCGAGAACTACAAATTTGAGCCTAGCGCGAATCAGCCAAACCAAGAATGGAAACATTTCGAAGTGGATCAAGCTTCTAGTGCTATAGACCAGCTTGCCCGAGGAGTTTGGCCGGAAGGGCAAATCAGAAATGTGAATGTTGATGAAGTAAAACAAGAAGAACAACAAAATTTCGAGAGTGAGCAACTTGAGCAAGAAAAAAATTTCGAGAATCAGCAATTTGGGCAAGAGACTGTTATCCAAAATGCGGCGATTCCATTAAATGAGATTCCAGTGAAGTCAATGCAACCTACAAAGCCATTAAATATAGTACCAATAGAAGCAAGACAACCAGAACAACCGATTCAAGAGGCTCCAGAAGAAGCACATACAACAGCTAACACACTCATACAAAACCAAGAAGCAGAAAATGACATCCATGATGTAGCTATACCCATGGGTCGATTGAGGCCAAAATTCAATGGGTCAACTTCCGATAGCGCTTTATTATCAGAGTTTGATCAAATACGAGCAGCCGAACTCATCAAACGCCAACAACTCATCGAAGAACTGGCTGCAAGAAAGCGGAAAGAAGAAATTGAAAGAGTGAAAAGCATCCAATTAGCTCGATTAGCACAACAACTATCTTCTCCAAACTTTGAAGACCATGAAGTTTCGCTATTTGGTCGTGCAAGACCAGCACAACAGTTGTTATTGTCAGAACTATCCACTCCACTTCCATTAGATGCGCCGAATTTCCCACCAACGATTCAAATTGACGAGCTAACGTCGACAATCCCACCAGAAACTCCATCACCACCAACAACATTTGTCGTTCCTTCAAGTCCGCCACAAGTTATCTTAATGGGAGTCGAAACAATTATGATGAATGAAACATCCACTCAAGCCCCGGAAACCGACCACCGGCTCGATGTAGCTAATCAAAGTTTAGATCAGCTCACTAGGCTATTAGAAATTTCGAAGAACTTCACAGGAAACCAACCAGTGGCAGGACAAATTGGGCAGTCTTCAAGCGATATATCATCTAGCTCATCTCAAATTGAATCTCTATCTCAAGATCAACAAGCAACCATAGTTCATGCGGCAAAGCAGATTGAAGCGATGAACCCCATATCATCTATATTCGAAAATATAGCCCCGGGCTCTAATCAACCAGGACAACTTGAAACTGATCAAGAAAACTTGATGCAGCATGAAAACACCGATTTGGATGCAAATAGTGAAGTTTCGGCGCAAGAGCCAAATCAAGCCCAAGTCCAACTGAGTGGCAATATCGAAAGCCACGAGCAGGAAGATTCATTTGAAAGATTTGAAAACCAAATGTCTACGGTCATCGATCGTGCTAGTGTCCCGCCCATAGGTCATTTCAAGTTTTTATGGATCCAACTCATACCTTTTTTAACATTGCTTTTGCAAAAAGCTAACACATTTTGCACCAATTCACATAACACTTATAGGCACTTCTTATACACATAGGCACTTCTATAGTTTTGCGCTCACCTTTAAAGGGGGAGTCAACTTTGCAGCAGTACTCGTGAGACCATTTCTAGCAGAGTTTTTATCATAACTTTTGATAGATAAATTCGTTTGACGTGGTTTTGGTGTTATTTTGAATCTCAGAATCTGAATCTGAGCTTCAAAATGACACCAAAACCACGTCAAACGGATTTATCTATCAAAAGTTATGATAAAAACTCTGCTAGAAATGGTCTCCCGAGTGCTGCTGCAAAGTTGACTCCCCCTTTAAAGGTGAGCGCAAAACTATAGAAGTGCCTATAAGTGTTATGTGAATTGGTGCAAAATGTGTTAGCTGTTTGCAAAAGCAATGTTAAAAAAGGTATGAGTTGGATCCATAAAAATTTGAAATGACCTATGGACGGGACACTAGCACGATCGATGACCGTGGACATTTGATTTTCAAATCTCTCGAATGAATCTTCCTGTTCGTGGCTTTCGATATTGCCACTCAGTTGGACTTGGGCTTGATTTGGCTCTTGTGCCGAAACTTCACTATTTGCATCCAAATCGGTGTTTTCATGTTGCATCAAGTTTTCTTGATCAGTTTCAAGTTGTCCTGGTTGACTAGAGCCCGGGGCTATATTTTCGAATATAGATGATATGGGATTCATCGCTTCAATTTGCTTTGCCGCATGAACTATGGTTGCTTGTTGATCTTGAGATAGAGATTCAATTTGAGATGAGCTAGATGATATATCGCTTGAAGACTGCCCAATTTGTCCTGACACTGATTGATTTCCTGTGACGTTCTTCGAAATTTCTAATAGCCTATTGAGCTGATCTAAACTTTGATTAGCTACATCGAGCCGGTGGTCGGTTTCCGGGGCTTGAGTAGATGTTTCATTCATTAAGATAACTTGTGGCGGACTTGAAGGAACGACAAATGTTGTTGGTGGTGATGGAGTTTCTGGTGGGATTGTCGACGTTAGCTCGTCAATTTGAATCGTTGGTGGGAAATTTGGCGCATCCAATGGAAGCGGAGTGGATAGTTCTGACAACAACAACTGTTGTGCTGGTCTTGCACGACCAAATAGCGAGACTTCATGGTCTTCAAAGTTTGAAGAAGATAGTTGTTGTGCTAATCGAGCTAATTGGATGCTTTTCACTCTTTCAATTTCTTCTTTCCGCTTTCTTGCAGCCAGTTCTTCGATGAGTTGTTGGCGTTTGATGAGTTCGGCTGCTCGTATTTGATCAAACTCTGATAATAAAGCGCTATCGGAAGTTGACCCATTGAATTTTGGCCTCAATCGACCCATGGGTATAGCTACATCATGGATGTCATTTTCTGCTTCTTGGTTTTGTATGAGTGTGTTAGCTGTTGTATGTGCTTCTTCTGGAGCTTCTTGAATCGGTTGTTCTGGTTGTCTTGTTTCTATTGGTACTATATTTAATGGCTTTGCAGGTTGCATTGACTTAACTGGAATCTCATTTAATGGAATCGCCGCATTTTGGATAACAGTCTCTTGCCCAAATTGCTGATTCTCGAAATTGTTTTCTTGCTCAAGTTGCTCACTCTCGAAATTTTGTTGTTCTTCTTGTTTTACTTCATCAACATTCACATTTCTGATTTGCCCTTCCGGCCAAACTCCTCGGGCAAGCTGGTCTATAGCACTAGAAGCTTGATCAACTTCGAAATGTTTCCACTCTTGGTTTGGCTGATTCGCGCTAGGCTCAAATTTATAGTTCTCAATTCTAGCTTGTTTACGTTGATTTAGCCATGCAACACTGCCCTCTGGTGGTGGTGATTCGGGTTGTATATTTTCATTTGGTATAAAAGTTTCGTGTGCATTTGGTAAAGGTGCAGCTGAAAATTTGTGCAAATGTGTATGTTTATGTGTCAGCGTATGCTTAAAATTGTTTGGAAAGAAATCAAAAATTTTTTTAATATAGGGGTGAGTTAAAACAAAGTGCATTTTTGAAAAAATTGAAAAATTCGAAAAAATTGAATTCCAGTTTTTTCGATACACCCTGTATATGATATATTACTGTATATCTATACTCATTTTTGTCATTTTAGCATTAGTAACAGTAAAGAAAAATAACTCACGTAATTCAATTGGTGCCTCAGTGAACTCCTCTGTTTGTGGTGCCTCAGTGAACTCCTCCGTTTGTGGTGCCTCAGGGAGTGACTCCTCCATCTCTGTGGGTATTTCCGTCTCCACGGTGCTGCTCGGTGGTGTTGTGCTCGGGGTCGTACTACTTTCGGTTGTGGTTGGTTCTGGTGTTGTTGTGGACTCTATGGTTGTGCAAAATTGTGAAAATTTGAAAAAAATTGGAAGAGATCGGAAATTTCGAAAAAAATAGAAAAAATCGAAAAAAATAGAAAAAATTCGAAAAAAATTGAAAAAAAATGAAAAAAATTGAAAAAATTGGATAAAAATCGAAAAAATTGAAAAAATTGGAAAAAAAATGAAAAAAATTGAAAAAATTCTAAAAAATTGGAAAAAAAATCGAAAAAATTGAAAAAATCGAAAAAATTGAAAAAATTGGAAAAAATTGAAAAAATCGAAAAAATTGAAAAAATTCGAAAAAAATTGAAAAAAATTGAAAAAATTGGAAAAAAATCGAAAAAAATTGAAAAAATTGGAAAAAAAATGAAAAAAATTGAAAAAATTGGATAAAAATCGAAAAAATTGAAAAAATTGGAAAAAAATCGAAAAAAATTGGAAAAAATTCTAAAAAAATCGAAAAAATTGAAAAAATCCAAAAAAATCCAAAAAATTTGACATACTTTCAGTCGTGGTTGGTTCCGGTGTTGTTGTGGTCTCTATGGTAGTGCTAGGAAGAGTCTGGGTTTGTGCGACGACAATTGGCTCTTGTGTGGTAGTGATCTCAATTGTCTGCGGTGGAATTGTAAATTTGATAGTTGTTCGACTTTCTGGTGGACTTGTCGGTGGTGGTTCATGCGATTGTTGGGGTGCTAGTGCAGACGATCCCATTCCAAGATCAATGACTTTGTGTGGGCGTTGCGCAGGCTCCACCTGGGGGATCTCCCAATCCTCGGATGGGCTCGGACGTTCTTGCGATATAATTGAGCTGGGTTGTGCCCTGGCTGCGCCTTCCTGGGGTTCTTCTTCAACGGAGATTAAGTCAGGTCTTCGTCTCGTGAGTTGTATTTCTTCAGCAGATTGAGATGTCTCGACTGGAGCTTGTCCTTCTTGGGACAAGTCACGAGTGATGTCGACAAACTCATCACCGTCGAGTTGGGTGTTTTCTTCTAAAACAGGTGGTTTTTGTGGTGGTTGTGGATGTTGAGGTGCTAGTGGTGTGTTATTTTCAAGTGGGTTTTCAATTTTTGGTGATGGAGGTGGTGCATGTGCATGGCTTTGCTCTGCTTCTTGACCGAGTGACTCGTTTTCTTGTGAAATTTCTGATCTTTGTGGTGCTTGTGTCTCTGGATGTGGATTTTGAGGTGCTAGCGGTGTGTTATTTTCAAGTGGGTTTTCAATTTTTGGTGATGGAGGTGGTGCATGTGCAAGGTTTTGCTCTGCTTCTTGACCAGGTGATTCGTTTTCTTGTGAAGTTTCCGAAGAGTCTTTCGATTCTTGCTCAACTTCGACTGATGAAAATTGTGCTTGTTCATTTTTTTGTGGTGGTACAATTTCATGGAGTGGTACAATAGGTCTCTCTTGTGTTTCATCCTGGGGTGGTGCAGGTTGTTCAAGTGTTTCTCGTGTCTCCTGGGGTGGTGCTGGTTGTTCAAGTGTTTCTTGTGTCTCCTGAGGTGGTGCAGGTTCCTCAAGTGTTTCTCGTGTCTCCTGAGGTGGTGCAGGTTGTTCAAGTGTTTCTTGTGTCTCCTGGGGTGGTGCAGGTTGTTCAAGTGTTTCTTGGGTCTCCCGAGGTGGTGCAGGCTGCTCAAGTGTTTCTGTTTCTTGTGATTGTTCAACAGGTGCTACTGGTCGGATGGTGTATTGTGGCTCGATTTGCTCTGGTTGTGCTTCCTGCTCAACTAGTGCCTTGTGTTCATTCGAACTCATTTGTGAACTCGTGCCGAAATTTTCTTGACTCTGTTGTGCATTTTCAAGAATTTGTGTGTTTGGTGCAGACTGTGCGACCGTTTCAAAAGTCCTCTCGGACTGTGCTTGTGAAACAAACTCGTGTGTTTGTGTGTTCATTTGGTGTTCAACGCGAATCTGACTCTCCCCTCCAAATGATTTTTCTTGTTCTCGTGCGATTGCGACCTGTTCGACCTGTTCATTCACTCGTGAATGTGAACTTTGCTCAAAGTGTTGTGCATTATTTGAAAGCATACTGTCTATAGTTGGTGGTTGAGGCGCTGGTTGTGGCTGAACTGGCTGGGGTCTTCGTGAAGCGACCTCTGGTGACTGTGGGACTTGTTTTGGAGGTTGCGGTTGGACCTGTTGAGGTGGGCGTGGAACTTCCTGTGAAACTTCCCAATCGGGCTGAGGTTGTTGGCGAGATTGCTGTTGAGGCTGTCGTCTAGGCTGTGGCTCTTGTGGAATTTCCCATTCTGGGAATTGATTAGGTTGTTGGGGTTCTTGGACTGGCTCTTGTCTTGGAACTTGACTCGATTCTCGTTCTACTTGTGGAGGTTGTGGATTTGGCACCTGTTTTGGCGGAATTGTTACTGGATCAACTCGTTGTGTGTTGGTACTCAGTGATGCCTCGGTTGTTGTTGTTCCTTCGGTTTGTGGTAGTTCTAAAATGGATGACGATTTTTTTCAATTTTTAAAATTTTTTTCGATTTTTCCGAAACATACTTGCAAATCGAGCACAATGAATTTCACATTCCCGCATGGTGAAGAAGTGATTCCTGTTCCCTGCGCAGCCACCATATTGGAATGGCTCGCATTCGCCACGAATTGGATTAAAGTGCCATCGTTCGATAAAGTTCTTACATGGTCCAGGATCCTAGAGTTTATTGATCATTTAAAGAACATTAGGAGCTATTGTGGATCAAGGGGTCACCCCAGGGTCAAAAATCGAATAAATTTTTTTCTAAAATTGACCCCCTGATTCACTATGGCTCCGAACATTATGTTCAAAAGATCTCACCAATGGTTGTGTACACTTTTCGCCAAGGTTAGCCAAATGCGACGGCAGCGTAGGGACTGGAAGTGGATGGGGATCTTCGACTTCATTATTCTCAACGCCTCGTGCTATACTTGGAACTACGGAGTCTAAAAATAGAAGTTAACAAAAAAATCCTTGTTTCTTACTGAAATTTTGCTGCTCTCTTGGTGCCGGTGGTAGTGGTGGTGCTGGCGGCAATGGAGGTGATGGTGGCGAGACTTCAATTGGCCGAACGAATTCTGGTGCTGGTGGTTGTGGGGTTGGCGACGGAGGTTGTCTTGATGGACTTTGAGGTTGGACCACCGCACGTTGAGGAATTTGTTGCGGTTGTGGTGGTGGAGGAGGCTGTTGAGGAATTTGAACTTGTTGTATGGTCTGTACTCGTGGTGGTGGCGGTGGTACGAATTGAGTTTGAATTTGTGATTGTTGAGGTGTTGGAATTTGTTGGACTGTTGGCATTGGTGGGAAAACTTGTTGTGGTAATTGGTGTTGAGGAGGTTGGCTAGGCAGTACAGGACACACGCATTCTTGACAGCCGAGTCGGTTGGAGAAAACTAAGCAAGGATCGACGCATAGGCTGATATCGAGCGGTGGGCATCTTGGAGCGAGTGCTGGTTTATCTTCAAAGAAAAAAGAGTTTAGAAGTGTGAAAAGTCAATTGTGATTGTTGTGGTTGGCACTACTTCAAGGTCGAAATTAGTTATAAGTTATTCAGTGACCACCATGGTGTAGTGGTCCGGTACGCTGCCAAGGATACGGCATCACCGGCATTAGCAAGGGTTCAGTTCCCCCTTGCGTTCAAAAGATTTTTTCTTGGATGGAGTTTGGTAACTCCGTCACCCGCATCTGGGGGCAGTACTGGAAAAGTTTTTTATCAAATCATACTTAATGCTGGGAATGGCGGTGGATGAAGTGGTGGTGGTGGACAACTACAGAACGGACATCCAACCGAATCTTTGACTTTCTGGCATCTTGACAAATCGCATTCTGGTTCGGGTGGGCATTGCACTAAAAAATTTTTTTTCAAAATTTTTTCTATCTACATCCTTACCTTTTACACATGCCTGTTGACATTCTTGGATTGTCGCAAAGTTATTGCCATTTCCTAAAATTCAAGTTTTTCCAAAATTCGTACAAAAAAATTGGAAAAAATTTGAAAAAAATCGAAAAAAATTGTAAAAAAATTCAATTTTTTCCAATTTTTCTTCAATTACCTCCACATCCACCGTAAGTAAATTGTTGGCACTCATTTGTCGCCGGATCAAAGGAAAACCTCAAAAAGACACCAGTGCAATCACCTCGTTCAATGGGATGCTCACAAATGTTATTACCCAACTCACTGGCTAAAATGGAATTTTTCAACAAAAAAATTTTTTATAGCAATCACAACCCAAAAGTTAGTACGCTTCATGGGCATAGTCACGAATGAAACGAAAGATTTGAAAAGATACGAAACAATTCCATTTCCAGACGGCGTCCGAAAAAGGTTTGAATTTGCCTGAATATTGACACGAAAACCCTGAATTTGAAAAGATACGAATGAAATGATGCGAATGAAACAATTTCATTTCCAAACGGAATCCGGAAATGGGTTTGAATTTGCCTGAATATTGACATGAAGATCCTGAATTTGAAAAGATACGATTGAAATGATACTAGTGACACGATACAAATGAAATGATACGAGTGAAACGATTTCATTTCCAGACGGCGTCCGGATTTGAATTTGTCTGAATATTGACACGAAAACCCTGAATTTGGTTTTGTTCTATTATGTCGTTTCATTTGCATCGTTTTATTTGATCGTTTCATTCATGTTGATTTCATTTCCAAACGGTGTCCAGAAATCGTCCGGAAACGAGTTTAAATTAGTCTGAATATTGACACGAAAACCCTGAATTTGGTTATGTCGTTTAATTCGCATCGTTTTATTTGATCGTTTCATTCGCATCGTTTTTCCATTCTAGCCTATTCCGCTTCATGTTATAATTTGACTAACACCAAAGCAAGAGATAAAAAAGATTTACGAATAGTTTGTGTGGTGCTCGAACCTTCGGGCTGACAACTCTTTCGACATTCGGCCATGGTGGCAAAGTTGTTTCCGTTGCCGCCACATCCGCCGTATTGGAATTGCCGACATTCACCGGTATGCCGATCGAAAGCGTAGCGCATGAAAGAGCCGGTGCAGTCTCCAACATCAATATCGGATTGGCAAACTTCATTAATGCCTACTGGCGTGGGCGCAGGCACGGCTGAAATTTTGCAAAATTCAAGGTTGTGTTAATTAGTATCGATTAGGTATCCCATTGAACTTGAAGTTTTTT
>OZJO01001102.1:13961-34847 GCA_900406225.1 Acrobeloides nanus | reverse complement strand
TAATCAAGTTGCCATAATTTTGAAAATGAAATTTTTTTGAAGAATTTCTTTTCAAAGACTGCGTGTGGCAACCAGTGTTCGGAGAAGGATGACAAATCTGTCAAAAAAATTGACAAAATGTCAAATTTTTTGACAAATCTGTCAAAAAACTTGACAGCTGTCAAATTTTTTTACAAACTTTTTTTTCAAAAGGTCATTTCACTAAGTTTTTGCTCTTTGATAAGTTCGACAGCAAAGACAGACACATTGAAATTTTTATTTATTATTTTTTGATAAGTTCGACGTCGAATTTGTTAAGTTCAACGTCGAACTTATCAAAAAATAATAAATAAAAATTTCAATGTGTCTGTCTTTGACGTCGAACTTATCAAAGAGCAAAAACTTAGTGAAATGACCTTTTGAAAAAAAAGTTTGTCAAAAAATTTGACATTTTGTCAATTTTTTTGACAGATTTGTCATCCTTCTCCGAACACTGGTGGCAACCAGTGACGTAACCAAAAATTTCAGAAGGGGGCACATTACCTTGGTCCCCCAAGGTGATTTTTTCAGAATTTTTTAAAAATCATAAGGGTCCCACCTTATGTTGTTTCGAAAATTTTCCAAATGTTTAAGCAAAAATAAATGGGGGACCAACGTGATTTTTTCCAAAAAATAAAAATCACCTTGACCTCTCTTAAAGTTTTCGGTCCAATAGGTGCGAAATTTATATATATTGAAATCCTTGAGTCAAGCAAAAAATAGCTAAAATTTTTTGCTAAATTCTTTTTTCTAAGCTGAAAATGCTCAGAAATTTACGATTTTTTGTATTAAAAAATGTCTAATTTGGCAGGGGACCATTATGATTTTTGGAAAATTTTTTCAAAAATTTCGAGCAAAAACATAGGGGATCCTTATGATTTTTCCAAAATTGAATTTTTTCTCTCGAAATTTTTACTCAAAATCGAATTTTGCTTACAAATTGAATTCGGAAAGGGGCACCTCTGCCCCTTGGTTAAGTCACTGGTGGCAACTCGATTTTACTATTGAAACCAAAACGACAAAAAAAAGATTACATTTATTGACAAAAAATTTAATTTTTTGTGTGGAAATTTAAAATTTATAGATGTTATATTTAAAAAATTAAACTTAAAATTTTAGACTCCACCGAGCTACGATGATGTTACGGGTATTTGTAAAGTATGTTTTTTTATAGATACGAGAGGAAATAGCATTTGATTTTTTAGATAATTTTCTTATCATACGGGAGAGCAGACGTTAGGGACCATAAGGACCCTTATTTTTAATGGGGGCCAAATGTTTCAAAAATATCAATTTTTAAATTTTTACTTATAAAGAAGTAAAAGAATTTATATACCATTTTTCGTAAAAAAAAAAGGTCAAATTTCCCTTGAAAATTGTTTTAAGTACAGGGTGAGCCAAAAAACCGTACTTTTGCGTTTTTTTGGCGAAAAATTTTCACATTTTTTTTATAAATCACCTATAAGAGTTTTAAAGTTTTTCGATGCGCCAATCGATTTCTCGCATGAAATACCCCTTCTAGGTGATTTTTGAAAAAATGTTCACCAAAAAACGCAAAGTACGGGGTTTTTTGGCCCATCCTGTAAATTCCACTCGAAATGAAATCTAACGCCGACCTTGTGGGGTGATGTGAACAATTCGAGGCAAAAAATAGGGGACAAACCAGAGATGCCAAAAAAGATTTTTTCAAAATTAGTAAATCTGACTTCAAAAATCAGATTTTAGATGCAATAATCAGCAAAATGCTAATTTTCCATTTAAAAAATTTGACAAAATTTCGCATCTCAAAAATCAGATTTGAAACTGAAAAATCAGCACATTTTGCCAGATTTGAAACCTTAAACTTTTCTGAAAGAATCAGCAGACTTGGCACCCCTGGGACAAACTCTTCTTTTTTTGCACATCATTTTTTCACTGAAATATTACTAATTTCAGGAAGTTCTCGATGAGGTCATTGGCACTAGCAGCTATATTCACACGGAAGCCGTTAACTGGAATCAGAAAATTGTCGAATTGATTACAGAAAGATTGGTCCGATTGGATCGTCCATACAAGTTTTGTGGTAGGTTTTCTACACAATTTATTTGACTGTAAATCATACGTGGGCAAGGGGAGGGCGAGCCTTCCTCCTAACCCACTCACTCATCAGCCTAAAATTAGGGGTTACCTCCCTACTCGGCCGTCCGAGTGAAGGGGTCTCCTAATGAAAACAAATTTTTTGATGAGGGATGCCCTTTTTTGAAATCTTCATTTTTTGATCATTTTCATCTTAAAAATGCTCATTTTAAAAATAATTTTTGCCTGCGGCGCTTTTTTACTATATTAAAATCAATTTTTCGCCTGGCGACCTTTCTTGGTCGCAAGGGGGACCCCCTCATCGGACGCTCCCCGATTTCAATGAGGGGGTCCTCCCCACCTTGCCTTTGTATGTTGTAAATAGCTTTTTTTAGTCTGCTGCGTTATCATGCAACTGGGGCTTGGCACTGGCTTAAACTGCTCGAGCACTTGCTATTGGGACAAGTCGTCTGATCAGGTACTTTTTTTAAAGGTACAGTGCAGAGAACTAGATAACTTTGAAAAATCGTCAAAAATATACATTAAATCGGATTTCTATGATCGACCGCAATTCGGAAAGCTGGATGGCTGGACAAAATTTAAAAAAAAGAAATTATTGAAATATCTTTCAAATTTGTAGAGATCAGATCCAGCTATTTGAACATTGACAATTACAATGAAAAAATGCAATTTTTGCGTAATTTCAAAAATTCACCCAAAATCGAAATTAAATCGGATTTCTTTGATTGAACATTCTAGATAGCTAGAAATCTGACGAAAATAAATTTTTTTAATTATTGAAAAATCTTTCAAACTCACCGAGATATGGCATTTTGAACATAATCACCCGTTTTGAGATCCAAGACAAGAAAGGGCAATGTAAATATAAGGTCATCTTCAAACAGCCATATCTCTGTGACTTTGAAAGTTTTCAATAATTAAAAAAAATTTATTTTCAGACTTTCAGCTATCTAGAATGGGTTCGATCAAAGAAATCCGATTTAATTTTGATTTTTGGCGAATTTTTGAAATTACACAAAATTGCATTTTTTTCATTGTACAGTTGTCTATGTTCAGACAGCTGTATCTCGACGAATTTGAAAGATTTTTCAATTTGAAAATTTTTTTCTCCTATTTGATTTCAATTTTTGGCGATTTTTCAAAGTTTATCTAGTTCTTGGCTGCAATGGCGTGCACTACTGTACCTTTAATTATCACAACGAATATTTTCATATTAATACTTTTAGGCATTTGCCTACCGATGGGAGAACAAAGGTGTATTGGCTGTCGTGAACGTCTTCTGTATCTCCGTGAGCTCGCCAAAAGCCTGAATTGTTAAGCGAATCAAAAATCAAACTTCGGGACTTGTTGTTTATATTTTTTGCCAACGGTAATCTCCACATTTAATGTTTTTGGCTGTATGAATATGACTTTTAAAGAAAACGAAAAATGATCTTAATTTATAGTGAGGGGCTGAAATTTTTCGATTTTCTCTAAAAATGCGGCTAAAATTAATTGATTACAACTTTCTCTAAAAATGAGGCTAAAATTGATTACAACTAACTTCTGATTTTCGAAGCATCTGATTTTCGTTTTATTTCGATTTTATTCTAGAAGTTTGACTATATATTATTATATGCCATCGTTTTCTATTACGATTTTATACGGGATTGTTTTTGTTTATTAGTCACTTTAAATCAAATTATTATATACGGCGGTTTATAAAGCCTTATTATAAATAAATAAAGGTTGTATAAGGGGTATTGAAATTTTGAAATTCGAATAATTTGTCGAGTTCAATTTGGACCGTAAAAGTAAAGAATTTTCAAAAAGTTTCTTCACATATCCCCTGCAGAAATTTTTTCAGCAGGTGTTTGAAAGAAACTTTTCGAAAATTCGTTACTTTTACGGTTCAACTTGAACTCAATTAATTATGCGAATTTCAAAATCTAGCACCCTTGGGTTGTATGCGATACAGTTTTCCTCGATGTATTTGTCTAATTTTTCTTAAAGGTTTGACATAAAGGTGTCTAAATATTTGTAGCTCGTGTTTCAAGGAATCTAGCTAGCCCAAGATCATCAAAATTGGATTTAACCTCGCCGATTTATGCGCATTACAAAAAAGGGTAAATTTTGGCAAACAGTCGAAAATTGAGATACCCTTTATCTCGAAGTGTTAGACTTTCGCGCCAAAATTCTTTTGTTTTTTCTAATAAGAGCCATATTTAAAAAATTTTTAGTTTCAAAAATTTTTCAGACACTTTTTGTCTAGAACTCGATTCTTAGAGATAACGTGTCATAAATTGTTCGGTTTATTACAAGTTGTTGTTATACTTTGAACATTTATTAAACATAGACATCAAATCTAAGAAAAATCACTTGGGTCAAGTGCAGTGGCGTAATTATGGTGGGAGAGCGCTCTCCCCATTGCTGAAAAATGGAATTTTCCCCTTGGTCCCCCTTATGTTTTCGCCCAAAATTAAAAAATTTTTAGCCAAAAATTTCCGCTTAAAAAATTTTTCGCTTAAAAGACATGTATGATTTTAACACAAACTTTTTCGAATACATGTGCTCCCCCCCCCCAATTCACCAGAATTAATCCACTTGTCAAGTGGTATAAAAAAACTTTCTGTAAATTTTTTTCATTTAAAACGTAATTTTTCGAGACACTCTACGAGTCCTTGTCATACATATCCAGCAGGGGGAGAACACTGGCCTGGGGAAGGTGGATGTTTTTCGTCTGTCTGGATGGATGAAATTTTTGTCAAAACTACCTTGGTCCCCCCTTTTCTCAAAATTTTAAAAATTTCTCCCCCATATCCTTGTGATGGAGTTAAAAATGCAAAAAACCGGTAAAATTTATACCACTGAATTGGACAACCATAAATGTTTGAGGTGCTAACAAAGTGAAATAACAAGTTGAAATGCCAATAATGGGCGTATAATGGAAAGATATATTTTACAATTAAAAAAAAGATAAACAGAGTCTCGAAAGGCTGGAGGAGTTGAATGTGTGCTATGTAATTTTTTAGACTTGCTTCTTGACTATATGAATGTATAAATAATATCCATTGCACTCGGATGTAGCTATGGTTTATTACTGGCCAACTCTTTGATCTCCTAAAGAATATCGTTGTTTAGATATCTGAAAATGAATAACAAACCTTTTTTAGACCTTTGTAAAGCTTTGAGAGACCACTAAAAATGAAACATAAGTACAAGTGTATAAAAACCGGAATTTGGGCGATTTTTTCATATTTTTTGACCCGAAATTTTTTAAAAAAATTACCTTATTAGGTCTAATTTTATGCGGGAAATCGATTGCGCGCATTTCCAACGCTTCCTTGACCCTGAATCAGGGAATCGAAGTGTGTGTATTGAAGCGAAAATCGAAAATTTTTAGATTTTGTGAAAAAAAATTCTGAAAATGACTTTGGGGGTAAATTTATGCGGGGAATAGGTTGCGTATTCCCGAAGCTTGAAAACGCATCCTGGATCAAAGAAAAATTGATGTATTATAGCAAAAATCGGTCACCGCTTCAATACACGTACCCCGATCCATTGAATCAGAAAAGCGTTTTCAAGCTTCGAGAATGCGCAATCGATTCCCCGCATAAAATTACCCCTATATGGGTCATTTTTGAAAAAAAAATTTCGGGTAGAAAAAACATGAAAAAATCGTCCGGTTTTTTATACACCCTATAATTAAAAATTCTACCTCTTTTTCTTTTTCCCTGATGTCGAAGTCGCTCCTATGCTACTGCAACTAGCTGTATCGTATGGCGGTTCGGATTCTCTCTAAAATCGACTTTCTATTATTGATGTTCAAAGTTCAAAAAGGGACGATTTTGTCTGCGAATTTTGGTTTACTTTCAAATTCTCAATTTCACATTCTCAAATTTCAGATACTCAAATTGCAACAAAAAATTTTTTGGTCCAATTTTTGAGCTCATAAAATAGAAATTTGTAAAAAATATACTATTAAAGTGTTTTATCAGATGCGACTTGAGGTGTTAATTGACGTTTTAGGACATGAGGTTTTTACGTTAAAATAGAGTTTTTGGGTTGGAATAAAAATTTAGATTTTTTGTCCGCAAGAAAGCGGAGAAAATCGATTTAACACTTCAACTAAAGTTACATCTGATACAAACACTTCGATGGTATATTTTTTTAATTTCTATTTTTGAGTTCAAAAATTGAACCAAAAAGTTTTTACAATTTCATAATTTGAGAATGTGAAATAGAGAATTTAAATTTTGAGAATGTGACAAGTAACCATAAATTGTATTCATGTATACAAATTTGTTGTTATCGCTTGAAATCACTATTTTCAATAAAACTAATATCGCTAAATAACTTACCCTCCATCCAATTTCATTGGCCGACAAGAGTTGGCTATTCGTAGTTGAATTTCCCCCTGATGGATTACTAATACTGTGGTAATATGGAGGGACTAGAAAGTTTGGTATTAGAAAATTTTGAGCTACTACACAATAGGGAAGCCATCCACGAGAAAAATTTTTCCTGGAAATGACCCCTCTAGGGGTAAAAACATGCGGGNCATGCGGGGAATCCGAATTTGACATTTTAGAAGTAAAAAAACAATTCCCTGATTCAGGCAATTGAAGCGAAAAATAGCAAAAATCGCATTTTTGCGACTTTTCGCTTCGACTCTGAATCAGGGAAGCATTTTTCGCTTCGAAAATATCAAATTCGCCGCATGTTTTTACCCCTAGAGAGATCGTTTCCAGAGGAAAATTTTTTCACGTGGTTGGCCCCCTATTGTGTAGTAGCTCCGAAAATTTAAACAAATCTACCTTGAGGTGCAATATTATTTGTAGCTGACAGGCAAGGGCTATACGGCATTGCGTTTGGAAGTGGCGTAGAAATGGATGGTGCGTATATGCTCGGAATAGTTGGTCTTACTGGAGGATTGGTTGAAGAAACTCCTCGTAGCGACCCAGGCGGGGTTGGCTGAAGAGCTGGTTGGTACGCCGGAAACTGGTAGGCGGGAACTGGTGCATGATCAGAACCCGAGCGTCGATGAGTCATCGGTGGTGCAAGTCTAGGCGGGAGTGGAGGGGGTTTCATCGTGGGCTGGCCATCGTCCAACCAAGTTTCACTAGGTGCTGAAGAAGAATGTGTTGTCATATACTCGCTATCATAAATGGGTTGTGAGTGGGTTCGAGGAATCTCGGATGCATGTGCGAAAGCTTGCTCGTTCGTAGTCAGGTCGATCAGTGGCTTGTCATAATTCCCGTAGATCTAAAATAGAATGGATATAAGAAAGTTTGTTACTACTAAGAATTAGCGAACCGTTTCAAACGCAATTCTCTCAAAAACTACAACGATTCAGAATATGTCGTAAAAACAAAAAATGCTCCATTTTTCATAAAATTTCCGAATATCAACAAAAAATGGCAACTTTTCCCCACTGGACTGGGGTAAGTGGGCTCACTAATCCTTAATAGTACCAAAAGTTTGTTCACGGAATACCTTACGGATGACGTCGATTATGTCAACAACTTCATCGATTGTTGGTCGCTTATTTGGATTATCATCCCAGCATAGTTGTATAAGATCCATTAGAGCGGATGGGCAATCTTTGATCACGGGCGGACGTCTTCCTTCGGAAACCTGCCAGAGTATTGTATATGCATGAGAATCGGGATCAGTAATCGGCTGTCTAAAATTTTCACATTATAAAGTTTATTTGAAGATAGGGGTGCCATCAGACTTTCCGATTTTTAATTATTTTACGTAAAACATAATAATTTAAAGAAAAAAATCGTAAAAAATAATCATTTTTAGTGCAAAAATAATCATTATATTAAAAAAAATAATCATTGAATAAAAAAATAAGCAAAAATGATTAAAAATAAGCGAAAATGGCACCCCTATTCGAAGATCAAAAAGTTGCCTTCGTGCCAACATCTCCCACATAAGAATGCCAAAACTAAATATGTCACATTTTTGATCATATTTCTTCCCGCGGAACACCTCCGGTGCCATCCATGCCGCCGTCCCACGATTGTTCGTCATAGTGGCTAAAAAAAAGTTTAAAATATAGAAAAAGCGAAAACAAAAAATATTACTTTTAAGTCCAGCTGCTGTACCAAAACCACATAATTTCAACCCTATATAATCGTTAGTCAACAACATGCTAAAAATTTTTTTGAGAAGATATGGTTCATTCAAATTCGAAAACTCTTACGTGGATGGTTTAAGATCACGATGGACGAGATCTTTCCCATGTAAATATTGAACAGCAGAAGCACATTGGTGTGCCCATCCAAATACATGTTCTGCATAATACTTGATGTGCTTATTTAGGTGCAATACTGAAAATTTGCTATAATCTTGTACGAAAATTCAATGATCGGAGCTACTACACAATAGGGGGCCACATTTTTTCGCTTCGAAAATGTCAAATTCAAATTCCCCGAATGTTTTTACCCCTAAAGTGGTCATTCTAGAAAAAAATTTTCACGTGGGTGGCCCTCTTTGTGTAGTAGCTCCCAAAGATCCTACACTTGTGAAGTGACCCGCCTTCCATTAATTCCAAAATGAGCCCTATTTCTTCGCCTTTGAAAACCGCGTATAGTTTAATGATGTTTGGATGTACAAGTTCATGAAGCAATTTTGCCTAAAAATAACTCGGTTCACGGGTTCTGCCTTTTTAAATTAAAAAAAGAAAGACTGCATTTTTTGGCATAGGCTCTAATGGAATGAAGGAACGATACTAATCGGATGGAACGATACGAATGAAACGACATAATGGACCAAACTCAGGGTTTTCGTGTCAATATTCAGGCAAATTCAAACCCGTTCCCGAACGATTTCCTGACGCCGTCTGGAAATGAAATCATTTCATTCATATCGTTTCAAAACCTTTCGTTTCATTCGAGTCTATACCCATTTGTTATAATTCGCCAAGGCGAATAAAATGACACCAAAATGATCCAATTTGAACATTGTTTTGGGTTATTGAAACGAAAACCCTGATGAATCAGGGTTTTCGTTTCAATAACCCAAAACAATGTTCAAATTGGATCATTTTGGTGTCATTTTATTCGTCTTAGCGAGCTATAAAAAGAGCCGTCTTTCTTTGTTTTTAATTTTAAAAGGCAACAATGTTAAAAACAAATGGACGCAAGCGAGACTCGAATAGCGACCTTTGGCGCAATTTTGGTCGATGATCCTACCATCCCTTGCCCACGTATAATCCAAACATACCTCATTATGGATGGTTTCATGATCAATATCCGTTTCGACCATTTTCGATGCCACACGTTTCCCACGCCATGTTGCTTGCAAAACTGTGCCGTAGGAACCCCTGCCTAGGCGTTTCAGCCTGTGATAATCAGAAAAATCCAATTCATTATAATCAACTTCTTCGTATGAAGCATCACGGTTGGAAAAGGAATTCGTGACATGAGAACTAGAGGAAGAATTACTGCTAGAGGGCGCTACATCGATGTGTAGCATGCTGAATACGAGTAATTACAACAGCCAAGGTATGACCATGATTGAAGAAGCACTTACACATGGAAATGGAACATGGAATTTCGATTGATAACATTTTTTTAATGCCACTCTAGGAATTTTTTTTCTTCTTCTATCAAAGCAAACAGTGTATGGCTGATGAACAGTGTATGATTGTGAGTGGGCAAAATTGAAAGACGCCAGTTGTGCGTCTATCTCTCAGCGAAGAAAATGAACGAGAATTCTAGCGGCCAATAAAGTCACACGATGGGAACTCGGCTCTATACGAGTTCCTATGCGATATCAGTGTCGTTTTTATTGTGTGTGAAAATTTTACATCTCACGTCGGTTTTTGTATGAATTTTGCACAAAACATTTTCAGTTATCAAACACAATGCCGGGTGGCGTTCGAAAACACTATTGTTATTGTTAAGAGAGAAGATCATAGATTGTTAAGAGAGAAGATCATAGGTTGTAATGTGACAATGTCGTTAAAGGTGCCAGAAGTTAAGGTTGTTTATAGTGGGCCAAAAAACTGTGCTTTTGTGTTGTCTTGGCGAAAAATTTTCAAATTTTTTTTTCAAATTGATATTTCACAGTGTGGGAAGCGTTTTCAAGATTTTTCGATGCGTGCAATCGATTTCTCGCGTGAAAATACCCCTTATAGGTGATTTTTGAAAAAAAATTTTCGAAAAATTTTCACCAAAAAATGCAAAAGTAGGCCACCCTGTAATTACACGGTTTTTGAAATTTTAATACTAGGAACTTTAGCTAATAGCAAAGACTGAATATGGACGGAACAAAGTAGAGTTGAAGCCCGGGAAGGGCTTAATGGACTGGGTCAGGCTGGCTTCGACCAAAAGATTGGCATCAGCAACATTGCCGTTTGTCGATCACGAAGAATTGGTCAAGCATGACAAGACGACGGATTGTTGGATTTTGTTATACAACAATGTAAGCACAGTTAAATTCTCTTTCAATTCTTATCCAGCATTTACTTCCGTTTTCTATGCAAAGGCTGTCTTATGTCTATGCTTAAGCCTATTTTCAGGTTTATGATGTAACATCCTATTTGGAATACCATCCAGGTGGAGTTGATGAGTTAATGCGTGGAGCCGGAACCGATGCCAGTGAGCTCTTCAACGAATATCACATGTGGGTCAATTACAATTCTATGCTCAAGTCGTGTTTAGTTGGGCCGTTTACAGGAAATCGCACAAAATGTAGTACCTTTCTTATAAACCAATCAACACAGTTTTTTAGTGCCTAAAGTTAAAGAAGCTCCTATGAATGGACTGAAACAAGGAATCAAGCATACCCCAGAAGATACTCTAAAAGATATGGGTATTAGGTAAATATAAAACACTTTAACAAGAGTTAAAAATATTTAGCGTATTGGTAGAAGATGCTCAAATTTCTTTCACTTTTTCTAAATACCATTTATCCCCAGAAAATATTTGTATATGTGCTCAAGAGAATAATAGTCTACGAGTATTAACTAGGCCATATGATATGCCATCAACTAGTTTTACTTTTGGTGAGTTTTATCACTTATAAGGGATACTCAACTTAGGTCATACACCTTCGACCAAAGGTCTTATACAGTTTTACAGATCATAAAATGAGAAGATTTTTGAAACCGGTTTTAGCGGCCCTTTCAAAGAAACCATTAAGTCATTTCCGATGCTAGAATTGTAAAAATTGAAAAAAAAAGAATTTAAGGTTATGGGACGAAGTAGCCTCAGCAGCGCAGTAGGTTGCGTGTTTGGCTGTTGCCCGAAAGGTCGCAGATTCGATACCCAGCTTCGTCGCTTGGTTTTTGTCCAAAAAATTAGTCTCAATTTTGACAATTCTATTTCAAACAAATTTTTTGGGTAAAAACCAAGCAGGGTATCGAACCCGCGACCTTTCGGGCAACAGCCCAACACGCAGCCTACTGCGCCACCTCGTTCCACAATCTTAAATTCGTTATCATTTTTTCTCAATTTTGACAATTCTATTTCTCATGACTGTTAAAAGATTTTTTGATACGGTTTTTTTACGTTGTTGGGGCATCACTACAGGGTGTCCGTCAATTATGTGAACATCGTGATTTTACATTTTGTATTACTCAAAACCAACAAAAAACAATTTATAACAATACAGCAAATAGATTTATTCAAAATGGCCACCTTTGGCATCGATGCAGGCCTTTAGGCGCTTCGGGAAGTTGTCCACGATCTTCATCAGAGTATCCAGGGTGATTTCTTTCCAGGCCTTCTTCAACGAGTTTTTCAGAGATTCAACGTTCGGATGGGGCTTTTGGCATACTTTTTCTTCTAGGATGCTCCACACGGCGTAGTCAAGAGGGTTCAAATCCAAACTGTTCGGTGGCCATTCACCGATCGGGTTGCGCCAGTGGGGGGTCGACAGTGATGACGTCGGGGCAGTTGTCACGGAGAAAGTCTTGGGTCTCATAAGCTTTAAGGTTTCGTTCGTTCATTCCTTTAGCTCGTTGGACGTTTCTTCGGCTTCTTGCTATCTTCTTTGGGCCCCTTCCCTTTCGGTCTTCGTGACTTCCAGTCTCTTCAAATCGCTTTATGGCTTTGTTGACGGTTCCCAGTGCTATACCAAGAAAATCGGCAATTTCACGCTGTGTTTTTCCTTGATCGTGCGCGCGAATAATAGCTTCTCTCAAATTCTTATAGCCTTTCATTTTATATCTAAAAAAATAAGTTTAGAATACATATTTGAGTAATAAAAAAATGTAAAATCACGATGTTCACATAATTGACGGTCACCCTGTACCTTAGGGAAGACGGAGAAAAGTTGCTTTCAAAACTTCAAACTGAAAAATTCGCATAACTTATTAAGTGTATTATCTTTTCAAAAATTGTAGATAACTTAAATTTCCTCGGCAAGCATGAGTTCGAAGTTAATTTTTCTAATAATAATCTACAAATTACATTCGATTCACCAAAAGTTTTGATTGGCTGTGATAAGATCCCATCAAAAATCGCCAGAGATCCAGGTTCATTTTTTTATACAATTTGCTTATTTTTCTTTTTTTGAATTTAGCACCCAGTTTTTACAAATATCGAATTGAAAAAATCGATAAAATCAATCACGACTGCTTTCTATATCGGCTAGTTTCGCCAGATGGAATCTATTGTCCAATCCCACTGGGACATCATGTCATAGCTAGGTTGACCAAGAAAGGTAGAAAGAAAGAAAGCAATAAAAATATAGAAATTAAGAATTTTTAGGCAACGTATTAACAAGGCCATATACACCAATATCTGCAAAATGCCTAGCCAATATTGGCAAATCGAGACTAGAATTCCTGATCAAAATTTACCAAGATGGGATTTTTACGCCGGAATTGGTCAAGTTACAAGAAGGTAAGCAAGTTTGAAAAATTTTCCCATAGACATTGTATTTCTTGGTTTTGTTGAAGTTTTGAACGAAATAGATTGTTTTTAAGTAGCCTATCTTGTAGAGCAGAAAATTCTGGGCAACTTTGGTCAATAAAGTTATGTGTTTTGAGCTAAACTGAAGGCTTTTTAGGGCCGCCACAAGCTATCGTACTAACCACAAGCAACGGCACAAGCTAAGGGTCGCCACAAGCACGCACAAGCTATCGTACGATCGTAAAATTAACGTAAAAGTACGACGAAATCGCCACAAGCTGTTGCACGATCGTACGACGAAATTCGTACGATAGCTTGTAGCCATTTCGTCCGTCGTACGAGTGTATTTTAGGGTCGCCACAAGCTATCGTGTCCCCACAAGCAACGGCACAAGCTATTACGAGTGTAAAATATACTCGTACGACGGACGAAATGACCACAAGCTATCGTACGAATTTCGTATGATGCCATCGTCGTACGACAGCTTGTGGCGATTTCGTCGTACCCTTACGTTAATTTTACGATCGTACGATGACTTCGTACGATAGTTTGTGCCGTTGCTTGTGGTAGTGCAATAGCTTGTGGCGACCCTAACGCAAGCTATCGTACAAAGTCATCGTACGGCGCCATTTATACTTCCGTCGCATCGCGACATGACAGTGCATTTTGCGTCGTGCGACACAAAAATGCACTGTCGCGTCGCGACGGAAGTATAAATAGCGCCTACGAGTGTAAAATACAATCGTACAACGGGCGAAATGGCCACAAGCTATCGTACGATTACGATGAAATTTCGTACAATGAGCCGTCGTACTTTTATCGTACGTTATTGTTTTTTTTCGTGTCAATATACAAATCAATTCAAACGAATTCGAGACGCCGTCTCGAATTGGTCGTTTTCGTCTCGAACTCGTTTGAAATGGTTTGTATATTGACACGAATCTATCGTACTTTTACCGTATGATGCCGTCGTACGATACAAGTACAATAAAAAAAGTACGACAAATTTCGTACGATGCCATCGTACTGCGTCGTACGAAGTACGACAGCTTGTGGCGAATTTCGTCGTACTTTTTCGTAATTTTACGATCGTACGATAGCTTGTGGACCATCGTACTTTTGCTTGCGTTCAGTACGATAGAATGTGCGAACTTGTGGCGACCCTTATGTAGTTAAACGTCCCCAAAGTATTCGTGTCAATACACAACAAAATTCCATTTCTGCATCGATGTTTTCTATGAACATTGTAGCAATTTTTTAACTCGTTTCAATATACAATACACCTTCCCTGAATCAGGAAAGCGTTTTTTTCGCTTCGAAAATGTCAAATCGGATTCCCCGCATGTTTGTGCCCCTAGAAGGGTCATTTCCAGAACAAAAATTTTCGAAAAAATTTTCATGTGGGTGCCCCCCCCCCCCTATTGTGTAGTAGCTCCTGAATTTTTCCTGACGAAGTAAATTTTAGGTGATCTATTAGAACTTAGCGAACCAAATAATCGCGTTAACATCGAAAAACTTTCTGATGAACCAAATGTTGTTATGCTAGCCGCAGGAAGTGGTATAACACCAATGGTTCGCATCCTACAGCGCCGTCATGCACAGAAAAGGTTTTTCGGCATCACGAAGTTTCTGCTATGTGAAAAACCTTCGTTTAGACAATCAACACTGTTCTTCTTTAATCATAAACGTATTGATCTCATTGATGAAGCTTTATTCAATCTCTCTTTCGACGATACTCTTTTGGTTGTGAAAAATGTTTTCAGCGATGAACAAGATATCAGTGGTGATGAACTCCGAGGGCGAGTTAGAAAAGAACTGTTGGAGGAAAATCTGTCCACTTTCAAAGATACCCAATTTTTTGTTTGCGGACCAGAAGGGTTTAACATAGCTGCAGTAAAGTAAGTAAAGCAATCTTCTCAATAAATTTACAGCGACAAATTTTAGAAGCCTGGAAGAATGTGGAGTTGATAGGAAACATATCCATATATTCTGTTGATTTTTGTTGTTGAAAAAAAGGATCTTTTTTCGATTCCGCCTCTTCTTGTCAGTGTTTTGTTTGTTATATAACAGATTTTCTATTGTGTTGTACAATAGAAAAAACTGTTGTGTTATACCAACAGAATCATTCTGTTGTACAACACAACAGATTTGGCGTTAAAACTGTTGTTCAACGATACAACCAGGGGGCGAAAAGGTGCCATCACCCAGGGTGGATCACCCATCACCCACTGGGTGATTGTGGGTGATTCACCCAACCCATGGGTAATAGGTGATGTGGGTGATGCCACCCACTGGGTAATGGGTGGGTGAATTTTGGGTGCTATCACCCATTTTTTCGCCCCCTGGTGACCAGGGGGCGAAAAGGTGCCATCAACATAACCCACCCATCACCCAGGATGGATCACCCAAATCACCCATCACCCACTAGTGGGTGATGGATGATTCACCCATGGGTGATAGGTGATGCCATCCACTGGGTAATGGGTGGATGAATTTTGGGTGCTATCACCCATTTTTTCGCCCCCTGGATACAACACAACAGATTTAAAAACACTCCTTCTTATGAGGCCGTAATTTTTCGAAGAAAACATAAGGATCATTTCTTATTTATGCACGCTACTGTCATATCTCTTATCGTTGGTCAACAGTCAGTGCCATGCCCATCAATTGAGTCCACAGTTCACAACACTTTTATAGCTGTGTCAATAGAAAATTAGCTAGCTAGACTGTTGATTGGTTCAATGAATCGCGCCTAGAAATTTTATAGGCTTTAATAAAATTTTATTTTTAAAATATTATATTCGTTTATAAAATGTAATCGTTCATTCATGATCTATATTACTTTATTCAATTTCAATATTCTTATTCGAATTTTTATGTATAGTTTTTAATATGGCTTCAAATTCGAGGCCAAGTAACGATGGAGGCGAGACATCTGGCATAAAAAAGGTGAGTTCCATCGATTTACCTTTGGGGCCATCCAGATATCACGTGATCAAATGGGAAGTGGGTATAGCCAGGTTGCACAAATTTCCGGAAACGGTAAGGCTGCGCGCTAAACGTCTCGACTTCGTTTGAATTAGTTGGAGTATTGACACGAAAATCCTGAATTTTTCATTTTTTTAAAATACGCTTAATTATTGGATGTATTTAAACAAAGACGGCATTCTTTATAACTCAGCGAGACGAACAAAACGGCACCAAATTGATCCAATTTGAGAATTGTTTTGGGTTATTGAAACGAAAACCCTGAATCAGAATTTTCGTTTCAATAACTCAAAACAATTCTCAAATTGGATCAATTTGGTATAGTTTTATTCATCTCGCCGAGCTATAATGCCGTCTTTGTTTTTTAAATACATCCAGTAATTAAGCGTATTTTTAAAAAATGAAAAATTCAGGGTTTTCGTGTCAATACTCCAACTAATTCAAATGAGGTCGAGACGTTTAGCGCGCAGCCTAAAATCCCCAAAAAGTTAGGAGCTACTACACAATAGGGAGGGCAAAAAATGCGATTTTTGCGACTTTTCGCTTCAATATACAGGCCTTTCCTGATTCAGGGAAGCGTTTTTTCGCTTTGAAAATGTCAAATTCGGATTCCCTTCATGTTTTTTTTACCCTTAGAGGGGTCATTTCCAGAAAAAATTTTGAAGATTTTTTCACGTGAGTAGCCTCCTCCTTATTGTATGGTAGCTCCAAAAGTTGATCACGTGATATCTGGATGGCCCCTTTTCTTAAAAGATTTTTTTCACTTGAATTATGGTTAAAAAATGACCCCGAAAATTGAATCGAGCCAAAACACTCAAAAAATGGCTTAAATATCAAATTAAAAGGCGAAAATGAACATAAGGACTGGGGAAAAAAGGAAAACCGGAACTAAAAAAATGAACTGAACGAGAATGAAAATTTCCTAAGTCAAAATTTTTTTCGATCTGCTGTTATAACTTTACTGTTTCAGATAATTATTGGAATATGTGCAATGCAAAGAAAAGCCAATAGCAAGCCGATGAAAGCCATTATGGCAAAGATTATGGAATATTATAGCGTAATTTTTCTGAAGATTAATGTCATGCATATCCGTGGCGTAGCCACAGGGGGAGGGGGGGGGGCACCCTGGGCAAGTGCTCCCCTGTTCTTAGAAAAAATTTGATGTTTACCCCCTAATTTTGACTTTTTTTTGAAAAATTTGAGGCTTACCCCCTAATTTTGACCTTTTTTTGGAAAAGTGCTCCCCGTAGTTGGGGGTCTGGCTACGCCACTGTACATATCCAGTGGGGGGGGGGACGGTCCCCCCATCACCCATTCACGGAAAATTTTGAGAAAAAAAAACATAAAGGGGACTAAGGTAATTTTGAAAAAATTTCATCCATCCAAGCAAACGAAAAACATCACAAAAATCATCCACCCACCCTCCCATGGCCAGTGTCCTCCCCCTACTGGATATGTATGATTAATGTGAAGAAAAAAAGCATTTTTATAGGATTGGCTGGAGTTCGTCATTTTCCCAGAAGACGTGATTTTGAATGAACCAGTTGAAAATTGGCCATTATGTGACTGTTTGATTAGTTTCTATGCAACCGACTTCCCATTGCATAAAGCAATTCAATATGAAAAACTACGCCGTCCCTATGTCATCAATGATCTGAATAGGCAATATGATCTGGTTAGCAAAATTCTCAACTTTATATATAGTTTTTTCTTCATATTTTTAGCTGGATCGTCGTAAAGTGTTTCACAATCTAGCTAGAGCCGGAATTGATCACCCACGACATTGTGTTCTGATACGAGACGCCGAGGGAAGAGGTTTGTTCTTTTCAGGGGCGTAGACAGAAAAAAATTTCGGAGGAAGCTGAAGTTAAAAAAAGTTCAGAGAGAGCTGAAGTATAAAAAATGCTGGCTAGGGTAGAATTTTTTTTTGAAAATGCTGTTTTTATGCTGAAAATGCTCAGAAAATACGATTTTTGGTAAAAAAATATGCAAAACATGAGCTTTTTGTGAAAAAAAATGGCCTATTTTAGTGAAAAAGTTGAAAATTTTTGTGAAAAATCATAATGGAGAGGACCATTGGGATTTTTTATATAATTTTCACAAATTTTGGGAAAAACATAAGATTGGGAGGGGACCAAGAGGGAAATTTTTTCATTTTTCGGATTTTGGGGGGCTATAGCCCCTCACTAGCCCCCCCTTCCCTGGCTACGCCACTGGTTCTTTGGTGTCTCAAAAAACTTACACCTTATTTATAGTCGAAGGCGAGCTCAAAGAATTCAACGATCATATCGAAGTGAACGGAGGCCAATTTCATAAGCCATTCGTTGAGAAGCCTATATCCGCCGAAGATCACTCGATTTATATTTACTATCCCAGCTCGGTTGGCGGCGGATCGCAACACTTATTCAGAAAGGTTTCTTCTTTGGCACTGAAATACAGACCCTCTTCTGGACAGCAAAGTCACGCAGTTACGACTCAGTTTCTCCCTCTCTTTTTCTCTTCTTTCCTAATAACAATTTGCTATATCTATCCGAATAGTTTGCACCTAATTTTTCAATTCTTATTTTTGTTATGCTTTTGGGCGAGGGTATAATTAACCTGCGCAGTGAATTTCCATTAATTTTGATTTTAAGACAACTGTTTAGATCAACGACCGGAGTAGTCGGTATTCTCCCGTGAGTACAGTGCGAAAAGAGGGCAGCTATCTTTACGAAGAGTTCATTCCTGCCGATGGTACAGATATCAAAGTGTATGCAGTGGGGCCATACTATGCACATGCGGAAGCTAGAAAGGCTCCAGGATTGGACGGGAAGGTGGAAAGAGATGCGGATGGGAAAGAAGTTCGATACCCAGTTATTTTGAGCGCAAAAGAGAAGATGATTGCGCGTCGAGTTGTGCTAGCATTCGGGGTATGTAGTAAAGTTTTTGATAAGGGTAGGATTTACTCCACACCTCAAAATGACGCGGAACCGCTTTAAATCGGTTGAAAACAGCTCGAAAATGATGAAAAATTACCCCAAAAATGGAACCGACTTGTTTTTCGCCATTTTTGGGGTACCCAGCCTTAGGCTTAAGCCTAAGTTTGTTCTGGAAATGACCAGTCTAGGGGTAAAAACATGTGCTCAACTACAGATTTGAACACAAAGATTGCAAAAAATTTGTAGCAAACAGTTTGTGGCTTCGATTTGCTACGCGCAAATGGACGTTCCTATGTATGTGATGTGAATGGGTTCTCCTTCGTGAAGACTTCTACGAAATACTATGAGGATACAGCTAAAATCCTTGGGAACACAATTTTGAGAAGGTTGGCGTCGAGCATGTCGATTCCTTGGCATATCCCATATCAAGATGGTAATTCTTGTCAGCCACTTACAGGCACCTAGCCAGGGGGTTAGGTGCCCCCCTTACTGGAAAAAATGAAAATTTTTTACTAATGGTCCCTCCCTTATGTTTTTGCCGAAAATTTTTTCAAAAATCTTAATGTTCCCACTACAATTTTTCACAAAAATTGATCAAAATTTTCCCATTTTTTCAACAAAAATGTCCAAAATTAGCTATTTTTTCACCAAAAATTTGGCCACTGACACAATAAATACCAACGTGAATTTAGATGACCCACCGCTCGTCTCCACTCCAAGTGGCAAAATCATGGAGCTTCGATGTGTAATCGCTGTAATTCGGCATGGAGACCGCACACCAAAACAGAAAATGAAAGTGATTGTAAATGACGAGCGATTTTTCCGGCTATTCCGTAAATACGACGGAATGAAAAAGAAGGAGATCAAAATGAAACGTCCTAACCAATTGATGGAAGTCTTGGAGCTGATACGAGAGATCCTACACGAACAACAAGTAAAGACCAGTTGTAGACGAACAAACACCATCTCTTCTAGGATCTTCGAGACAACTTGCTCCATCACTTGGCTGAAGTTGATGATGATTCCGATGAGTCCCGCCAAGTCGAACATGATCTTGAAAAATGCGAAGAGAATGTCAAGACGTGGGACCAGATGCGATGCGTGCTTGAAATGTGGGGAGGAAAACGTTTTAGCCAGTCCGAGTATAGAATCAACGTCAATTTCCAAATTCTTTCCTTGAAATACGATTTTTTCTAGACGTTTTCTATACTCTGACTTGGCTTGTGATGTAGTTATTTGCACATATATTTTCTCTTGCATGATCCTATTTTTAGTTTAGCTAAATTTGCATGTGTATAATGTGTTAGTGTATATATTTTTTTAAACTTTTCTATCGATATGTTTTTAATTTATTTACGCTCCTCCGAACGCATAGATAGTCAAACAATAATGAACAGCATTCATGAAAATAATAATCGTCATAATACAGCAATAGTAATACAATTGAATGAGCCGTAAAATATAAAGTACATAATGGTAAAACATAAGCATAATAATAATCATCGTTATAATACAATAGAACATAATTAAAGAAACCTATTGAGATCGGTAGTATCTAAACACATTTTAAAATTATGGCTCGTCGTAGCTTCTTGCACCTGTGGAGAGAGTTTGCTAACATTCCCAAATTTTCATTTGCATTATTTTGTTCAATAAAAATTTTCTATGCACTAACATTGGTCGTGGTGGTATATAAAAAAATGGATGATATTCTTATGCACCTAAAAAAAACACTTTGCACCTATTTATTTTTTGCACCTAAATGTCATTTGTTTGCACATAAACCTCATTTGTTGCACCTAAATGAGTTTTTTTTGTAATAGAAGCACATTTTACGGGGGAGGGGTCTTCGCCTAAGGGGCAAAAGTCCTCGCCAAGGGAGCAAAAAGTTCTCGCAAAGGAATAAAATATTTGCTAACGGATGATACACGGCAAATAATTTAAAGGGGGGTTCTCATTTGGGGGTCATTCTCCGAAAAAAATTTTTTGCCAAAACAGCCTATATAGGGGTAAAATCATGCGAAAAATCGATT
>OZJO01001102.1:0-13861 GCA_900406225.1 Acrobeloides nanus | reverse complement strand
CTCATGGAGATATCAGCTTTTGAAAAAAGTTTTTTTCAACCCCCTCTGAGAGGGGGCTTATTTTAGAGGGAATACGGTAATGAATGTTTCTTACTTTTTTAATCCTGGCAGGCTCATCTGTCCAATTTATTTTCTTGTTTAAACCAAAATAACTTTCTATAGAACTAAAAATAAATGATACTAAAAATAAAAATTTGTTAAACTGTAAAGACGGGCATAATACGTCGATTGCCCCCAATGAAGACGATCTTGTTATAGATAAAGCGACAACCCAGTGAAGCTGAAGCCCCGGTAGAACGTCACCCATACGCGCTATATATAAGCACCATAGGCGTAGCCAAGGGGCTATACCTAGGGTTGCCAGATTGTAATGTTACAAATGTAACGTCACCAAAAAAGTTTTTAACGTCTATTGTAACGTCACCAAGAATTTTTTTGTAACGTAGGTAAAAAAGCATCAGGCAGAACTAGCTATAACCCCTGGCGAAGAGGTGATAAAAAATTAAAAACATTATGGTCTCTCTTATGTTTTTTTATTAATTTTTCAGACTTTTGACGATTAGCCCCCCCCCCTCTCCTGTCAAAAATCCTGGCTACGTCTATGGCAAGCACTATGGGCTGTTAATGTCTATTATAACATCACCAAGCACTATAGGCCAATTCCGTAAAAATACGGATTCTCTTGGCTTTGTTGTGCTCAAACAGTTCGTGGGGGACCCATCCGACCAGTTTCCACACTTTCTCGAGCTTTTTGAGGCACCTGACGATGGTGGTGAATGGTCGACGTCGAATGCTCGAATAATATTACTCTATAAATCTATAGCCACCATGTTTGTCTTTAGTATATTCGGCAAAGATATTTAGCTTCGCTAAGCATCTAAATTTTATATTTTTACTTAACTGAAATAATTGAAAAATAATTCTTGTAAAAAACACAACACCGTCTTTCCCTGAATCAGGGTCAGGGAAGCGTTTTCACGCTTTAGAAATGTGCGCAATCGATTCCCCCGCATAAAATTATCCATATAAGGTTCCTTTTTAGAAAAAATTTTTGGGTGCGAAAAACTTTTCATGTAAAAAATCTGGAAAATTTTGGAACTACACATAGTATTTTAATAAAATTAAAATTAGATTCAAAAATTACCGACCCATACCAATATCATCAAATGTGGATTGTTCACAAAAATTCTGATCACTAGCTAATGCTTCTGCCAATAATTTTAACGCTTTGTTACTAATAATATAGCCTCCGCCTTGATGATATCCATGTTTCTAAACAAAGATATCGACTATCTTTGTCATCAAAATAAAGAGGGAGGTTTTAAAGATGTCACATTGCAAACCACCTAATATCCTATACGGAGGTATCCCACTCCATCCAATGAACAGTTTATACAATTGGGACACTTCATCCAATCAGGATACTTCATCCAAAAGACGATAAGTCCATTGGATGAAGTGTCCTTGTTGAATGAAATGCCCGTTGAATAAATTGGGATACCACCTCCTATACGATTAGAGAAATAAATGTCGATTAAAAGGAGCTTGTGAATCCTGTCCGTATCGGGTCAGAAAAAAATTTCTTGATTTTTTTGAACGAAACTCACCCTTTAGTGTCCACACATGCTCAGCGTCATGATGCATGTCATGACGCGCGTCGTGAGTCGCGTCATGACATGCATCATGACGCTGCAGTATGACGCAGCGTCAATGCGTGTCATGACGTGCATCATGACGCTACAGATGGTGCAGCGTCATGATGCGTATCATGATACGCATTATGAGGCGCGCCTGACAGATATCATACATGCGTCATGACACACATCATGACGCTGCGTCATGATGCGTGTCATGACGTGCATCATGACGCTACATTATGGCGCAGCGTCATTATACGCATTATGACGCGCATCGTGATGCGTATCATGACATGCATCATGACGCGTGTCATGACGCTGCAGTATGACGCAGCGTCATGACGCTACATTATAGCGCAGCGTCATGGTGCAACGTCATGATGACGCACGTATGATACGTGTCATGGCGCGCGTCATACATGCGTCATGATGCAACGCCATGACGCGCGTCATGATGAGTGTCATGACTCGAAATGACGCTGAGCATGTATGGACACTAAAGGGTGAGTATCGTACGAAAAAATCAAGATTTTTTTTTGACCAGATACTGACAGGATTCACACGCCCCCTTTAAGAAATAAAGTATTCGAAATTTTACCTACAAGAAGTGGATCATCTCGACATCCATTTTTTGCACAATTGATTATAGTCCCAAAATAATGGGGTTTTTGAGGATCATACTTCATAAGGAATGAGCGCAAATTTTCTGTAATAAGATATGTGTCGTCACAACTCTAAAAATGTTCTTAACTATTAAATTAAGAACAGCAACCATTTTACCTTATAGTACCAATCAAATTGATCAGAAATATTTTTGTAAATATATTTCCAGGCCATAATAGACTTGTTATGAGAATTATAATAGTCATTTGATATATTTTTCCATAAAGGAATATGTGCTAATGAGGGCATGTTTATTATTTCGTTTGTGAAAAATATTCCTTGATCACAACGTGGTAGCCATGTTTTATTAATAGGAGGAACCTACACAGTAGCGGACAGGCACGTAGCCAGGCTTTGGGTCATTGCTCCCCCCCCCCTTTGACGGAGGAGGGGTAATGACCCAAAGTCCAAAATATATAGCTACCTGTGGTTTTGAACAAAAATATAAGGGGTTACCCGTATTATTTTTTCTCAAAATTTTTCCTGACGGGGGGGGGGGCAATTGTCCGAATTGCTCCCTACGTGTCTGGTAGCAAAAATAAAACTTCGATCAAACAAGAATGGGAAAAATCGATTGTACGCATTACCTAAGCGTGAAAATGCTTCCTTGACCCTGATTCAGGGAAATAAAGGTGTGTATTGAAGCGAAAATCCAACATTTACTAATTTCCCTGGATCAGGGAAGTGTTTTCAAGCTTCGGGAATGCGCGCAATCGATTACCCCCAAAAATATGATTTTGAGAAAGATATTTCAAAATTTTTCGATTTTCGCTTCAATACACACATCGATTTCCCTGAATCAGGGTCAAGGAAGCATTTTCACGCTTCGGGAATGCAAACGATTTTTCTCATGATTTTACCCCTATATAGGCTGTTTTGGCAACAAAATTTTTTTCGGAGATTAGTCCCTGATTCTTACCCTTCCCCCTTTAAAAATCTATAAAAAGCATACGCGATCTTCATGATACAATGAATTAGTCATGACCCAGCAAAATAGTTTTATTTTTCGTTGCATACTAAATTGTATACAGTCGCCGCTCCATATAGTGACACCCATCATTCAGGAAAGACTACGCAGGGATGCCTCTTGGCGGGAAAATTTGTAAACGTCACCAAAAATCAGGATTAAAAGATTTTTAAATAATTCTTTTTTTCAAAGTTGTGTGGATATGTAGGGCAACTTTAAAAAAAAAGAATTATTTAAAAATCTTTTAATCCTGATTTTTGGTGACGTTTACAAATATTCCCGCCACAAGGCATCCCTGCGTGGTCTTTCCTGAATGGTGGGTATCACTATATGGAGCGGCGACTGTAGCTAGCTACTTTATTTTCAAGAAACAAACGTACTTTTTTACAACACGAATTTTTTTAAATATTGAATTAACTGTATTTGAATCATTATGCATGAGAGTAAATATTAAAAATATTAAGATGATAAAAAAGAAAATCAAGTAAATAATATAATATTGATAATTATTATGGCATTTTTCTATATCATTTACCATCTTAATGTATACAGTCAACCCTTCGTTTAATGACAGCGACCATGCAGGGATGCCGGCGAGAAAATTTGGTATATATAGCAAGTCGATTTCTTTATATATCCAATTTTCCCGCTGGCATCCCTGCATGGTCGTTATGCCCTCGCGGGACGTCATAAAACGGAGGTTTGACTGTATTAGGTTGTTTTAAAGTATATGTGACCCAAAAATACATCTAAAATCGGCATTTTTCACCCCTTTTCGATGAAATGTTTTTCAGTAGTGGTAAAGAGTGTGTATGTTGAATACGATTTTTGAACGAAACTCATGTTTTCGTGCAGACTTTCAATATACAGACTTTTCAAAAAATCATGGTTTTCAAGGATGTAACTTAACAAGAAAAATGTTGATACCTGGCTATAGAAGTCGANTTCGTGCAGACTTTCAATATACAGACTTTTCAAAAAATCATGGTTTTCAAGGATGTAACTTAACAAGAAAAATGTTGGTACCTGGCTATAGAAGTCGATTTTGACGAAACTTTTGACCCTACTAGAGTTTCCCTAGATAGGAAATCGATTGCGCGCATTTTAGAGGAATGAAAAAATTTATCCGACCAGGAATTAAAGGACCAGTCCAGTAATTTACAATCATATAAAAAATGATTGGAGAGATCATGACAAATGGAGCATTTTTTGTTTTGACGGCATGTTCTGAATCGTCGTAGTTTTCGAGATAATTGCGTTTGAAATTTTGAATTTATGTACAAGCTCTTCGTTGTAATACACAATTCAAAAAAGTTTGTGTATTACAACGAAGAGCTTGTACACAAATTCAAATTTCAAACGCAATTATCTCGAAAACTACAACGATTCAGAACATGCCGCAAAAACAAAGAATGCTCCATTTTTCATGATCTTTCCGAATATATCATTTGTTCATATGATTGTAACTGACTGGACTGGTACTTTAAGCGATTTTCGTTAGGAAGCTTTTTTTGGGAGTATACCCCTGTAGAGGTATCTTCCAGTGGTCAAAATCGAAAAATTCCTTCAGATTCGAGTTCTCCATGCCGAAACACCCCTGAATAAGAAATTTCAGAAACTTTTCGAAAATTCGAGTTTTTGACTCTTCAAGGGGGTTCGGCATGGAGAACTCGAAACTGAAGGAATTTTTCGATTTTGACCACTGGAAGGTACCTCTACAGGGGTGTGCTCCCAAAAAGGCTTCCTAATGAAACCCGCTTAATTTGTGGTCGGGTGAATTTTTTCATGCCTCGAAAACGCGTGCTAAAATGGAATTTTTTGCCAAAAAATCGCATTTTTTTGACAAAAATTGACCCTCTTCCCCCCGCAATTTTTGGTCTGACCCCCTTTACAAAATTTTCGAAAAGTGGAACCCTTCTCTCTCCACGTATGCCCACACTCCAGATATTCTTAATAATAATAAAATTATAAAATAGATGAAAATCACCTTTAAATAGAATTACAAGTTCTCTAACAAAGGAAGTTCCGGAAGTGTAACAAAGAAGAAACAAAATAGAGTATTTTCCTCTTCGAATTGCAGATAAGGAGTTGAATTTGGAAAATGAAGAAAATTTGTTTGTCTTATTGTCGGAAATATCTATTTCCTATCGCATTATTTTTTTGGCTCCAATACAGGTCGGTCAAAAAGTTCTGACCATTAGTGTTTATTATTGAAGGGCATTGCGAGACCTTTCAGGAATACCCCCAACATGGCTTTATGAATAGGGGTTCCTGAGGAGATACGAGCCACGGCGCACAAATTTGTGCCAAAAGTGGCAATATGCATAAAATCAAATAAAAACGGATAATTATTGCTGGAAAAACATTTTTAGACATAAAAAAGTAGTTTTTAAGTATGTGCCTTTTGTTTCTAGCTAAAAATCAGTANAAAATCAAATAAAAACGGATAATTATTGCTGGAAAAACATTTTTAGACATAAAAAAGTAGTTTTTAAGTATGTGCCTTTTGTTTCTAGCTAAAAATCAGTATTTATACATAATTGCTGCATTTCAATGTGCAAAAAAATTTCGACTCCAGCGGGAGTCGAACCTGGGTTGCAAAAAACGTTACCCAACTATATTCCCAAATGAGCCATCAATGCAAGTTAATTTAGATGGTTGTAAAATTTGTATTATTTCCGCAAAATCATCGTTCGAAAACTTCTAAGGAGTGCGCAGCTTGAACGCTGTTGTTATTTTTTATGATTTTGGACTTAAAAGTTGCGTAATATATAAGAAAATAAAACTATAGACTCCTTTTGAAATTTTCAATCAAAACAAAAAATTTTTTATTATATTAACTGTAAGAAAACGGCCAAAAAATCGTTTTTCTTAATTAAAATTTATTTTTTAAAATTTAAACGACAAACCGAGTCTATACTTTTATTTTCCTACTTGTTACGCAACTTTTAAGCCAAAAATCATAAACAACAACGTTCAAGCTGTGCACTCCTTAGAAGTTTGCAAAAAGATGTGTTTTTTGGAATTCATTTTTCTCTACCAAAATTAACTCTAATTCAAAAATTTTTTGACTAGGCTTGTAGAGGAAATTCAGAGGAACGTTTAAAAAAAAAGAATTATCAAAATTCATAACATTTTCTCTGAGATATAACGTTTTATTTGAGGGTATACTTGTTCGCATTAATAAAAGTGCTTAAGTTTAAGGGCACACTCTTGGGAATATTTTTTTTGTACTTTAAACTGTTTTTCTAGCTATAATTAATCGTTTTTAGTTGAATTTGTGCATATTGCCACTTTTGGCACAAATTTTTGCGCCGTGAAAAGTTTATAAATTTTTTCTTCGAAACATAAAGGTTTTCTTAAAAGTGTGAAAGCTAAAGAATTTTTTAATCTATTCTCGACCCATTTTGACACATTTCAAAAAATCAAGTTTTCGTGTCAATATACAAACCAATTCAAATCGCTTTACAACGAGTCGTTTTGTAATATGAGTTGTAATGCATTACGACTCAGCTAACGTTGTAATCTACTTGTGCAATACGACAGTTAACGTCATAAACCGAACAACGCTTACTTCCCCATTTTGTAAAATTGTTGAAAAGCATGTTTATGATGCCCTTTACGCTCATCTTATCAAATGCAATGTGTTACCCAACTATCAGCACGGCTTTAGGTCAGGCAAGTCTACTGTCACCCAACTTCTTGAAATTTTCGACTTTATCACCGACTCACTAGATCAGAACTAGAACCGGGGAACCGAGCGCTTCGCGCCCGTAGGGGAAAAGAAATTGTATTTATTATATTTCAGCGGTCAGGCAAAAAAGTTAGTAAAAAGTTATATACAGCATAGCCAAATGGACAAAGAAGCCACCCTTTCGACCTGACAAATTAAACAACGTTGGCCCCTCAGGTTCAAAAAGTTTGATTTTCACAAAAATTTCTTTTAGAAATAATGGCCTTGGCCCTAGCCTTATCCCTTTGGCATTGGGATTTTTTGTTTATAGGCAAAATCCAATTGGTGAGGACCGGATTCGAATCCTCACCTGTTGGCTCCATGGAGGCGCCTTTTACCTACTCGGCCATCCGGGTCGTCTGATCTTGGGTTTTCGTTTGGACTTATATACTTATAAACCTGGGGACCGAGCACTTTCAGTGCTCTGAGAATGCCGTATATATTTTTTTCAATTCTTTCGAATTTTTAAAAATTTTTTAAATTTTAAAAAAATTTTCGAGTTTTTAAAAATTTTTTCGAATTTTTTCAATTTCTATTTAATTTTTCGTTTTTTTCAAATAAATCGATTTTTTCAAAAAAAAATCATTTATTGAAAAAGTATTTTGGCGGGGACGATCGAACCAACGCCTTTCCGACTGCAAAACTAACTCTTCACCAATTGCGCCATGAAAGCAATATTGTATTTGCTTCTAACAAAATACATAAGCTGAAAAAGAAAAAAAATTGAATTTTTAAATTTTTTCAGAGGGGGTACCCCCATGATTTTTGTGTCGTTTTTCTTCTCTCACCGAGCTCTTTCCAAAAATCTAAGTCGTAACGGGACAGCACTTAAGGTTACAAAATTCGGTGACACAAACAGACATTTCTCGTTTAATATTATAAGATTGTGTTGATATTGTATACTTCGACTTATCAAAGGCCTTCGATACCCTCCCTTTTGCTTCCCTTATCTCAAAACTTCATGGGACCGGTATCTCAGGCTCATTACTTTCTTGGATCTCCAACTTTCTCCACAATAGGTCGTTCTCTGTTAAAGTTGACAATGCTGAGTGGATAAAGTGATTGATTTGCACTTGAAAGGCGCGGGTTCAAATCCCGACTCGAATTTAAAGTTGTCAATTTTCATGAAAATTTTTGCATATCTCTATTTTACTCTTTAAAACACTTTGCAATCATTTTTTGGTTGTTAGACACTTGCTGGAGCTATATAGTAGTGGTTTTAATTTAATACAAGACCTAGCCTTACTGTATAGCTCCAGCAAGTGTGTACCCACCAAAAAATGATTACAAAGTGTTTTCGATGGAAAAATAGAGATATGCAAAAATTTTCATGAAATTTGGGGAACCTTAAATTCGGGCTGGAATTTGAACTCGTGCCCTATAAGTGACAACAAAATTCTTCATCTATGGCAATTATTAATTTATTTACGCTCTTTCGAACGCTTAGATAGTCAAACAATCATGAACAGCATTCAACGATAATAATAATCGTCATAATGCAGCAATAGTAATACAATTGAATGAGCCATAAAATATAAAGTACACAATGGTAAAACATAAGCATAATAATAATCATCATCGTTCTTCGTCTGTGGCAATCGTCCTCAAGCCTCAATAAATGAATTAATCCCGAGATAAACGAGTCTTCTTTGCCGGTAACACTTCCATACCATCAACAGAAGTTGAAGGCTGTAATATACTAGGATGTCTTGGATGTCCATAATCAATTCGCTTGATAATCGGTGGAACTATGGGGATTCTTCGTCTCGGCACATACACAAAATCCGAATTTGGCATAGATGGTTGAACCAGTGGAGTTTTTTCGCTGAAAAAGCAATTGTTTATAAACATCTTTGAACAAAAGAAAAAATGAAAAAAATCGCCCAAATTCCGGTTTTTCTATACACCCTGTACTCAAAAATATTCTTACTTAATTTTCTTTATATACTGAGGGCTTGCTCTTTTATTGGCATTCGACGTTTGTAAATTCGATTTTAAAAGTTCGGTAATTTGATTCATAGGGTTGACCAAATTTCGATTTTTGGATTGAAGAAGTTCGTTGAAGCTGAAGTTCGATGTTTTAGGTTTTTCGCATGAAGATGGAGACCTATATGATTCCACTGGCTTCGGTCTAACAGTAAGAGTTTCTTCAGAAATATCGAGCGGTTCAGTCTTAATGGGAGTGGTGTTCGAATTTTGGCTAGTAGTTGGAGTTTCTGGAGTTCCATTTGGAGTAAATTCGAAAACATTTGTCTCTCTAAAAAAAATAAAAATTTGTTTTTTTAAAGGGGATGTCAAATATGCCCGAGTAGAAAATTTTTTTAACAAGTGACCCTTTAGGGGTAATTTTATGCGAGGAATCGATTGCGCGCATCGAAAAAATTCTGAAAAAATTTTTCGGGGGTCAAAAAATTGAAAATGCGTCAAAATTAGGGGTTAATCCCAACAAAATCAAGTCAAAAAAAGGACAGCCGTCTCAAAAAATAAGATTTCTCAGCCCAAAATAAGGACAATTTAAAAAAAGTCTAATTTTAATAGAAAATTTTATTTTTTCGAACAAGAAAAAACAACAAATCAAGTTAATCAGATTGATATTTTTCCCAACTTGAAACTTTTTTCTCTTTCCCATTCAGGCTTATATGAGCTTTTACGCTTCGGTGTTACTGTCATAGAGAAATAAATAAACTATCTAAAAAACAAAGATCAAAAGTTTTACAAGTAATTTGTTTGAAATGACGAAAAGTTGGCTTTGAAACAGTTGTTTTTCAAGAATTTTTTATTTTTGTCCAATTTTCGACGAATTTTTCGATCCGCCGCGCCATTGCTTGGATCCCAAACTTACTCATTTTCAACCGGTTCTAGCTTTACAATATCCTCCATGCTTGTTTCATGTTCTTGCATCGCTTCTTTATTATCTTGGCCATTTTCTGCCTCTTTTTGAACTTCTGATTTTTCTACATGTCTGCCCGATTTTCTAACAAATTTTGTCAACGCCTGTGACTTCAGCGCTGCCCATCTTCTCGTTGAGGATAAAGATCGTTGGGGATAAATTGCTCCCATTTTAGAGCGGAGATTCCTAGGAACTTTTGCTAGTTGGAAAGAGCACTTCGACGTGCGATCGCGACTAAAAAAAGGTTAGAGAGAAGTCTTTTTTTTCATTTACCGATAGATGACTTTATCGGCTTTTTTCAAACGGCGAATTCGTTTCTCTTCTCGAAAATATTTGAGCTTTGTGGCTTCAGGCAGCTGTTTCCACATTTGGCCTAGAAAAAGGGGTTGTTTGAATAAAAAATGTAGAATTTATAGTCTTTTCTAGAACATATTCAAAATTTTAATATATCATAATGCAGTGGATAAAGAAGCGAGCCGTCCGATCTGTCAAGTTAGCAACGTTGAGATAGCTAAGTTCGACCCCGGTAGGGTAAAAGATCAAAAGTTTACCCTAGCCCTAGTCGAATCTGGCTCACGTTGCTTAACACGCAAGATCGGACGATGGCTTCTTTATCCATTGCTCTATGGTGCTTAAAATTTTGAATACTTCAATAAAAGGACTATAAAGTCATACCAAGTTTCCTAAACACATCCATTTGGTGGATACCCGGATTTGCTTCAATAAGTTTTGGCCTTTCCTCCATAAGATACAAAATGAACGCAGTTTTCGGTCGTTTTTCAACTTCCGGCTTGTTTTTGGAGTAATTTTTCGGTGGTGGTCGTTGGACTAAAAAGTGAAAAAAAGTTAGAAAAGGGAAAAAACAATAAGTCCTTACATGGATCACCAGTCGGTGTATCAATTTCAACGGTGTTAGCGACGTTCTCTTTGGCCATGTTTACCAAATGGTCCAAGATTTTGACATGTTTTTCTAGGCAGCTCACATCGGTAAAAACGATGTCACGCTTGCAATAAGTGCAGTAATAATATTCTGAACCACGAGATGAAGGCTAAAGAGCATTTATATTCAAAAAATGTTGAATCTTTGCAATTTTTTCAAAAATTTTCATTTTTAAAAAATATTTTTTATCAAAGTTTCCGACTTTTGAAAACCCTTTCCTGAAAATAAATTATCCTGTTTTAGCATCAATACACACCTTTTCCCTGAATCAGGATCAGAGAAACGCTTTCAATTTTCGAAAATGCTAGAAACGCATTCTTGGAGAGGATCAAAATTAAAAACCAAATCGGGTGAGAAGTCTCAGAAATTCTTATGCTTTTTATCTTAAAACTTACTTGAATTCCATCAAATTGCTCACAATACTCCGATAAAAATGGTTTCGCATTCGTCGTTGGCTTGCCAGCTATTGGCCCGGCTAGTGATTTTGCTATTGCCTGAAAGTTTTTCTTGTGGTTCATCGAATTTAAGTGACGTTGAGTTGGATTACTACGCATCTTTGTCAAATGACGTTTGCATACTTTGCAATAGAAATAATGATCTCCTTTATGAGATTTCTAAAAAATTATCAGTGTAAAATTCTCACACAAAAAACAGAATTTACTTGAATGACATCGAACTGCTCTTCTGGATGAGTGTCTTCGGTTGATGTGAGCTCGGTCATTTCTGAAGGTTTTATATCCATAGGCTCATCTTCATCAATTGTAGCAATCTGGGAAGTAGAAGTGGATGGGAAATCGAGATTTAGACGAAAAATTTCTAATGACGAATTTTCTTCATCTTTGATTTGCTCTTCGTCTATTCGATTTATCTAAAAGTAAAAACTTGACAGGATTTTTCGAATTTTCAATAATTTTAAGATGTTTTTCCAAAGTTTCTAGATTTCAAATTCTGGAAAATATGAGAAACTGGAAAATTTAGAATGATGAAATTCTGGAAAATCTTGGAAAAATCTTGATTTTCAAATTTTCCACAGCAGTCGAAAATGGAAAAAAGTGTAAGTCGTTTAAAAAAATGTCCTTTGCTTAACTTTTTTTCGACCGCTGTGTTTCAAGATTCTTTCTTACCTCACCACCATTAACATTCCCAACTCTCAAAATCAAATCCAAAACATCTTTTGGCATGCCAGCAAAAATTTGCGCATAATCAAAAGTTGGCCGTGATTCTTTCGGTCTTGATTTCAAGTCGAGAAATATTCCTCTATGCCTTATCTTTAGATGATTCCATAAATCACTGGTACCCCAATTTATTATTAAGCTATGTGTTGGCCGCTTCATTTTTCTACCGCAATGTTTGCATTTGAAATTATTCGCTTCAATATCAAATGCTTCATAGACCCAAGAGCGTTTTTGCATGTTATGGAGCTAAAAATTGGAATTTTTAAGAAATTTTCAGAACTAGTATAGTTAAAGCGTGAATTTTTCGCGAGAAATGATTTTCGCAAGAAATGATCCATTTAGGGGTAATTTTATGTAGGGAATCCAAATTTCGCATTCCTAAAGCATGAAAACGCTTCTTGGAATCAAGAAAAAGCTGATTTTCAAACAATATGTACAATACAAATTCTTCATCAGAGCGCAGCCTTTCGTAGAGCTCATGAAGAGTCATATCACGAAGGCCATTCATTTTAAGATTTGTTGGTTACTTGATTCACCGGTAATTCTCGTAAAGAATTTCCTCCTTTTATAGCTTCCCACACTCAGCATCCCTGTGTGGTCACCTTTTGGCGGGAAAATTGTGCAGACTATGTAAATATCAAATATAATATAAAATATGATTTTCTTGTTCATATTATTTCAAAAACAGCTTTTTCTTGATTCAAAGAAGCGTTTTCATGCTTTAGGAATGCGAAATTCGGATTCCCACATAAAATTACCCCAAAAGGGATCATTTCTAGAAAAATTTTTAAAAAATTCACATTCAGTGCGACGCTTCAATTATACTAGTTCCAAAATTTCTACCTTTAATGATGCTTCATCAACTTTCTCTTGAGCATCATCTACTTCGTCTCGAGGCTCTTCTTTGACTAGCCCAATAACTGATGAAGGTTGTGCAGATAATGTGGTATCAACTGTTTGTAAAGTGACTTTTGAGGTTTCTTCACTAACTTCTTCTTTGACCGGATGTGTTGCTCTGTAATAACGTTCAGCATCTTTGTGCTTTTTGCTAATGATGTGTAATCGAACAAAGCCATTATTCGCAAGATCTTTATTACAAAGAAAGCAATGAGCTATATATCCATCTTTTTCAGACGTCTAAAAAAACTTTCTATAATATCAAAATTTTGGGTACAATATAAATTACAAGGTGTCCCAAAAAAAGTGGAATTTTCGTGATTTTGATCATTCATAAACATCAAGTATACCTGAATTCCAAATACTTCCAAATATTCAGGGTACAATGGACCCGGCCCTTTTGATCTTCCTTTAAATTTCCCTTTTGTTGTTTGCACAATTTGAATATCAGATTCTGGCAAAAGTTTTGTTGTTGTTGTCAACCCATTTTGCTTATCGTTTGAAAATATGTTCGTCAAGTAAATACCCTAAAAATCTTATAAAATTTGAATTGTTAGTAAATCAAAAATTTACCGCTAGATCACTAGATTTTCTAGTTAAATTTTCATTCGGATTAGTTAAGTTGCTTGAAAAACTTTCTTCCATAGGTTCAGTTTTTACTGAAAGTAGAGGTGTTTCCTCGGCAGTAGTATTTTGAGCAGATTTTATTCGACTTGAGAACATTTTTGTAAGCAAGCCTAAAAAAATTAACAAAATATTGAATTTTTTTAAAAATTTTACAGGATGTCCCAAAAATGGGCAATTGGTAAATGTAGTGTCGGTAGTGTCACTAAAAAAAATACACTACTTTTTTTCAGGGAAGGCTCGGATCAAAAAACGAAGACTTAGAAACGATTCTCCATACCCGATTTGATTTATAAAAAATCAAAAATTATGATCCAAAAATGTAACCCCGAAAT
>OZJO01001101.1:0-29717 GCA_900406225.1 Acrobeloides nanus | reverse complement strand
GGGTTATTGAAACGAAAATTCTGATTCATGTTTTCGTTTCAATAACCCAAAACAATTTTCAAATTGGATAATTTTGGAGTCATTTTCTTTGTTTCATAGAGTTATAAAACATTGCTACAATGTTCATTTGATGAAAGTTTAAAAAATCGATGCAAAAATTGATTTTTCCGCAAAAAATTCAAAACAATTTGTGTATTACAACGAAAAGCATGAACGGTTTCAAACGCAATTATCTCAAAAACTACATCGATTCAGAAGATGCCGTAAAAACAAAAAATACTCCATTTGTCATAAACTTTCCGAATTCAGAAATTGATCCTGAATCAGGGAATCGGAGTGTGTATTGAAGCGAACATCGAAAAATTTTTTCCTTTTTTCCCACTGGACTGGTCCTTTAACATGTTATTTATCCACGACAACTGACTTGATCTTTTGTATAACCTCGTTGCAGTATCTCTTGACCATGTTCATAATAAACGATCGGTCCATCAATGAAAGACAATCCCGCAAAAAGAATGCCAACGACGAATTGATTGATTTGGCTTGTCGATAGTCTTTGGCCACTTTTTCGATCACTTCCGAAGACAACATGTTACACAACTGCATAACACTTAGCAGGAATGTGTCTCGAAAACGGAGTTTTCTCGGCAAGAAAAATCGATTTCCCTGTGCCAGAAATTCAGCCATTGACTTGTGGATGAGCTCGAGGAAGAACCAGGAATAAGTACACGCGGTTTCACGGAGATTCCCTGTGCAGTTGGCGAAAAGTTTGGCAAGTTCTTCATGGATTAGCTAGAATTTTGGGAGTTACTACACAATTAGTACACAATAGGGGCCAAATTTAACATTTTTGGAGTGAAAAACGCTTCCCTGATTCAGGGAAAGCGTATTGTGTATTGAAGCGAAAAGTCGAAAAAATGCGATTTTTAAATAAAAACGACCCCTTTTGGGGGTAAAAATGTGCGGGAATCCGAATTTGACATTTATGAAATTTAAGAGAAATTTTTTTACCTAAAAACGAATTTTCGCGTCGATATACAGTCCTCGGATTTAAGAGCTGTATATCGACGCGAAAATTCGTTTTTAGGTAAAAATGAGATTTTTGCGTCTTTTCGCTTCAATACACCATATGTCTTCCTTGAATCAGGGAAGCGTTTTTTCGCTTCGAAAATGCCAAATTCAGATTCCCCTCATGTTTTTACTCCTAAAGGGGTCATTTCCAGAAAAAATTTTCACGTGGGTGACCCCCCCCCCCTCCCGCCCCCTAGTAGCTCTGGTTGGTGATTCGAAAATCTGATTTACCTTAGTTGAGCCATCAACAACTTCCTCGACAATCGGCTTCCCTGAAGTGGATTTTTCGTAACTTTTGATCAATTCGATCAAGTTGACACTTTCCGGCCGAGATGATTTCCCCATAATAGATTCATCAAATTTGGCCAAGGGTGCCCCGCCACTTCCACTTGGTTTCTGTACCACCTCTTTCACCAACTTATGAAAATGGATATAAGTGATCAGCATTTGACTTCTTCCATGAATATCATGAGTGTCGTCCAACAACATCGTGCAGACTTTCACCAGCTGGCACATGGTCTCAAAGCAGACTTGTGTTAGCTGATCGGAATATGGAGGCCTGGCAATTAGGGTTAGAAGTTTATCCAAGACTATGTATAAGAAGGCCACCAGCGGCTCGGGTTTCGATTTTATGATACTTTTGATGGCGATTTTGAGTTGTTCTTCTGTGGCTGGAAGTTTTTTGGTAGTTGTCGGTTCGAATGAATGGAATGCGACGAAGAAGGCGTTTAGATAGGAGTCCTAAAATTTCAAATTTGAGTATACGTTACCCTGAATTAGGGTCAAACTTTTTTATATCAAACTACAGGAAAATTATTGAAAGGAAAGAGCCGAAAATTTTTTCCATTTTTTTTAATCACTTGATCCATACCTGCGCATGAACCGTAGAAACAGGCGAGATATGCACCGAAAAAAGCGGTTTATGATTCTCCAGCCATTTGATATTCGGCATATTCACCAAGGGTGACACATAACAAATGCTGGGTGGCAATGGCTCTAGTGAGATGGGCAGCATAAAATCTCCGGTTTGAAGTTGCCCGTCTTTATATAATGGATGCCAGGTATACCCAATCGGGGTTTCTATTGCCTCGGTTGGTTTCGAAGTCTTACAGGAAATGTGATAGAATGTAAACAAGAGGTGGTGTCCATCATTCAGGTCTATGGGAAGTTGCATTTTGACTTCGTCGGAGAACTGAGGGTTTCTGAAAACATTTTTTGAATATACAGAGCGGCGAAAAAAACCGGATTTTTGCAATTTTCCAAAAAATTTTAAAGTTTTTATTAAAATAACCCTATAGGGGTTTTTCTATGCCAGAACTCGATTGCGGGACTTTGGAAATGCTTGCCTCATGATTTTTGCGACAAAAAATTTTCGATCGTCAAAATTCGATTTTTCGGTCCAAATTCGATTTTTCAGCCAAAATTTTCGCGAAAAAATTTGAAAAAAAACGCGAAAAAGCTGCAAAAATCGTCAGGGAAGCGTTTTCAAGATCCGGCAATTCGCGCATTCGATTTCTTGCATAGAAAAGCCCTTATAGAGTTATTTTGGTGAAAATTAAAAAATTTTTTATTGAAAAAATCGCAAAAATCCGATTTTTTTGCGACACCCCGTAGATGTATGTAAATTTGCATACTTGTTGTGGTAAATAACTGATGTGTGTGTCGAAGTCGAAACATTTCTTGTACTCGATTTTCCGAAAATTACTGGCAACGCTTGCATTTTTGCATTCATCAGTTCAATTTTGATGGCTATATTTCTAGCATTTCCCGATCTTCCCGACATATTCACATTTTTCGGATAGACAAACATCAAATTTCTAAACGATCAATAAAGTTTTTCAAAGACCTGTGTCAACTCGGAAAAAAATACTTGCCATTTGTTGGTAATATGAAAATTCATAAAAAATGGAGCAATTTTGTGCAAAAAACAAAGATGGCATTCGTTTATAGCTCGACAAGATGAACAAAACGACACCAAATTTATTCAATTTCATAATTATTTTGAGTTATTGAAACGAAAACCGTGATTCAGGGTTTTCGTTTCAATAACCCAAAACAATTTTCAAATTGAATAAACTTGGTGTCGTTTTGTTCGCCTCATCGAGCTATATAGAATGCCGTCTTTGTTTTTTGAATACATTCAATAATTAAGCGTATTTTAAAAAAATTTAAAATTCAGGGTTTTCGTGTCAATACTCCAACTAATTCAAACTCGTTTCCGAACGACGCCTTGAAGTGAGTTCGGATTTCCGGACAGCTAGCGTTCGAAAATTGTCGTGAAATTGGCGTTTTACGATTGCTAGCGCCAAAAATTTCAATTTTTCACAAATTCAATTTTTACCAACAAATTCGAATTTTTAAAAAAATTCAATTTTTTGGCTAGCGTCCGGAGATTGTCGTGAAATGCCGTCTCACGTACCTCTAGCGCGCACACTAACACAAAAAATCCATTACCGATAGAACAAATTTGGACTGAATGACCGGGGTTTTGGAAACTCCAAGACTTCTTTTGCAAGTGGATCAGAGATTTCTCGAACGAACGGCTGGATTCGGCAAAGTTCAGGTGATAACTTCGCTGGAATTTCGTCGAAATTTGCCACCGACAGCTCGATTTTGAAATCGACAGGGATGGATTTGAGGCGAGAAAATTTGGAGCTCGATTTTTTCGCTTCACACAAGAGTTTGATTAATTCATCATCCGAAATTTTATCCGTTTCCTAAAAAAGGCTATATGTGGAAATCTAAATTTTTTTGACGAATTTTCGATTTGACAAATTTTTCAATTTTTGATGAATTGAGAATTTAAATTTTTTTACCTGTTTATAAAAACTATTAATGTTGATCGTCACAGGCTGTTGCAATGCTTGTATATTCGATTGCAAGTTTTCATTCGTCTCCGTGATTACGGTGACATTTTTCCGTTTCAATATAGGAGTTTCACTTCTTTCAGTTTGACTTGAAATCGTGCCAGCTGAATGGATATGCTGGGGGGTTTCAGTAGTTGTATAGCAAGAAGTCCGATCGGCACTTATGATGCTTTCGTTATCTCCAGGACATTTGGAATAGGTAGAAATCGTGTCCTGGTCCTCATCTAAATAGAATTTTTTCATATTACCCATTCCAAACGGCACTTTTATAGTTTTGCGCTCAAATTTAAAATTGATTCGATTTCATTTGTCTTTATAAAACTATCGGAGCTACCACACAACAGGGGGAGCCACCCACGTGAAAATTTTTTCTGGAAATGATCCCCTAGGGGTGTAAACATGATGCGGGGAATCCGAATTTGACATTTTCGAAGCGAAAAAATGCTTCCCTGTTTTAGGGAAGACATATGTATTGAAGCGAAAAGTCGCAAAAATGAGATTTTGTCTAAAAACGACCCCTCTAAGGGTAAAAATGTGCGGGGGATCCGAATTTTTGAGAAATTTTTCAATTTTGGACGAATTTTTCTATTTTTGAGGAAAAATAAAATCGAGTAAGTAAGCACAAAACTATAGAAGTGCCCCCAAACCACCCTACCAATTTTCGGCATCCCATCAGTCACAGATGTATGCAACAACGCTTGTGCATTGCTTAAAGCAGTGCTCAAATCGATCGCTGTCCATGCAAATGGCATCCGATAAGCTCCCAATCTCTCACAGTATTCTCTAGCATTTTGACATAGCCTTTCTTTATTCTTATCCTCTTTCAAATATGGCTCAACAGCATCACTAATATCGACTCCTTGTAGCACCTTTTCCAATTTGAATACAATAAAAACACCCGTGGTCAAAGAATTTATGTTGATAAAAGCTTTACAACACTTGGATGCTTCTTCTTCAACACCGGAATGTGCTCGAATTAGGGCGAGTGTCTCGTCAGGATTGAGGTCAAAATAAAAATTTTCTGTGATTTTGCGTTTTTCATGAATATCATAGAAAGCCAAAGTGCCGAAGAGAGGTTCAAACAGGGGCTCGAGTTGAAGCTAAAATGCGAAAATTGTACTACAGGCAACTCGATTTAGTGACACTCCCAAGGAGGGTGTCACTAAATCGAATCGGAGGGAGGGTATCAGGCTGCTCGTCAGTTGTTGTAAACAACGATTTACGACGTTAGCTGTCGCATTACACATAGAGATTACGATGTTAGCTGAGTCATAATGCATTACATCTCGTTGTATTGCAAAACGACTCGTAAAGCGATTTTAAAAAACAAAGACGACATTCTTTGCTCGACGAGACGAACAAAACGACACCAAATTGATACAATTTGAAAATTATTTTGGGTTATTGAAACGAAAACTCTGATTCAGGGTTTTCGTCTCAATAACTCAAAACAATTCTCAAATTTGATCAATTTGATGTCGTTTTGCTCGTCTTGTCAAGCTATAAAGAATACCGTCTTTGTTTTTAAATATATCCAATAATTAAGTGTATTTTTAAAAAATGAAAAATCCAGGGTTTTCGTGTCAATACACAGTTCAATTCAAATCACTTTACAACGAGTCGTTTTACAATACAACGAGTTATAATGCATTACGATTCAGCTAACGTCGTAAACCGCTGTTTGCATCAGCTGACGAGCAGCCTAAATCGGAGGGAGGGTGTCACTAAATCGAGTTTGACTGTATTTATACTTTTGCAACGCATCCCTGCGTGGTCGTGTTGGCGGGAAAATTCTCGGGAGGGGTCACTAAAGCAAATTAGAGGGAAGGGCCATCAAATTTTTTTTCAAAATTTTGATTTTAGCCGAGTGCTTTTTTCGATTTCTACTCTTAACTTTCTCCATCCTTAAATTTCTTTTATTGCACTAATCGTTGTAATGTTCGCCAATTTCCTCTTAAAGTTCAAGTTGGTTTGTACATTAACACGATTTGCCTGATTTTATTATAACTACGAAAAATAATGTGAAAGGTTGGTTGATCGAGAGAGCTTTTATACCGCTGAAAGTTCAGCAACAAGAAAGATGATAAAAAAGTTAAAAATAAAGTATAAAAGGCGTGTATGCAGTTTGCATAAAACTACAAATTTATCTCCAAAAAATTCTCTATACCAAAATTTCTCTTTGCACATCACTTCCTCTCCCAAGCATTTTTATCATGTCTCATTGCTTTTCACCCTTTTCATTCCGGCTTCGCCGAAACTTCTCGGCCTGTTTTTTGTGTCGCATCTTTTGCCCCAGCTGTGCTTTGTGGGGTTTTAAGTTTGTTCGGCAAATTTTTGGTCAACAAAGTGGTTGCTTGGTTTATCTAGCTTTAATAAATCCCAAAAACGGATACTTTTTTGAAGTAACTGGCTACTGAGCTAAACCCATTCTTATTTTTCAGGAAATACGTTTTATTCTTGCTGCTGCTTTACAATTTTTTGTACATAAAAGTATAATATTTTTTAGCATCTTTCTTTGCTATTTTAAACTTGCGATTTATTCTAAGATGCGTGAAATAGTTTGTGTTCAAGCTGGCCAGTGCGGTAACCAAATCGGCTCTAAGGTATTGAATTTTTTCTCATTTGTATAAACAACCATTTTTTAGTTTTGGGAAGTGATTTCAGACGAACATGGAATTCAGCCGGATGGAACTTATAGCGGTGATAATAAAAAGTTGCAGTTAGATCGTATTGACGTTTACTACAATGAAGCACAAGGTAATTTCTTCGACCTTTCTTTTTGCTACTGTATTTGAGTCAAAATGTGGATAAAGTGGGAAACTTAAATTTTGTTTATAATTCCTAACTCAAACAATTTAGGTGGAAAATATGTGCCGCGATCAGTTCTTGTAGATTTGGAACCTGGGACAATGGATACCGTTCGAAACGGAGTATATGGACAACTTTTCCGACCTGATAACTTTGTGTTCGGCCAAAGCGGTGCAGGTAACAACTGGGCTAAAGGACATTACACTGAAGGCGCCGAACTTGTCGACAACGTTCTTGATGTAGTTCGCAAGGAAGCAGAAGGATGTGATTGTCTTCAGGTGATTCTTTTAAAGAATATATTAGCACTAGGACAATTAGCAACAAAAAGGGGTACTTTCCAGTTTGGAGGACGAAAATTAAAAAAAAAATTTTCGAAAATGTCCCTCTAGGGATATTTTTAAAAAAAGGTATATTACCGCCGTTTTTGAAAACAGCGTAGTAAATGGCTGGATGTTGTAAGAAATTTTTTAGGGTTTTCAATTAACGCATTCACTTGGTGGTGGCACTGGTTCTGGGCTGGGAACTCTCTTGGTATCGAAGATTCGCGAAGAATACCCGGATCGCATTATGTCAACTTTTTCGGTCGTCCCTTCACCCAAAGTTTCGGACACTGTCGTTGAGCCATACAACGCAACTCTATCTGTTCATCAATTGGTCGAAAACACGGACGAAACATTTTGCATTGACAACGAAGCTCTTTACGAAATCTGTTTCAACACTCTCAAGCTTACAAATCCAACTTATGGTGATCTCAATCATTTAGGTAGCTTTCCTTTTATCAGTATTTGTTTTTATGAAGACATATCAGAGCTATTGTGGATCAAGGGGTCACTCTAGGGTCAGAAATCGAAAAAATTTCTAAAATTTTTAAATGACACATTTAAGGGTAATATTATGCAAAAAATCGATTTCGCGCATTTCCGAAGCGTGATAACCTTTGTTTTACCCTTAAAAATTGAAAAATACTTATTTGTAAATGTGAAAATATGGGCAAAAATATGTATTCAATTTTTAAGAGTTAAACAATGGTTTTCACGCTCCGGGAATACGCGCAATCGATTTTTTGCATAAGATTGCCTCTAAATATGTCATTTTTTAAAAATTTTAGAAATTTTTTTTCGATTTTTGACCCTGGGGTTGTGACCCCCTGATCCACAATAGCTCTACCATCTTAGTGTCGATGACAATGTCCGGCGTGACGACGTGCCTACGTTTCCCGGGTCAATTGAATGCGGATTTGAGAAAGCTAGCTGTCAACATGGTTCCGTTTCCACGACTTCATTTCTTCATGCCAGGATTCGCACCATTGTCGGCCAAAAATGTTGCTGCTTATCGAGCTATGACAGTGAACGAATTGACTCAACAAGTATATTTTTTGTTTACATTTAAGGGGGTGTATATTTGATAGTTTTCATTTTGTGATGAGGCAAATTTCCTAACATGCTCACAATCAGTGGTGTAACTTCATGAAAATTTGAATATTTTTTGTCTTTATGTAGTAAATTTTGAATCGCTATTGTTTTCCACGGCTCCCGATCGATTTTTGGCTAAAAAATCAAAATTTTGAACGGCGAACGCTCCTATTCTCACTAGATACACTATTGAAGGTTTTATCATTTTGTTTAGATGTTTGATGCGAAGAACATGATGGCAGCATGTGACCCACGACATGGGCGCTATCTTACAGTGGCAGCCATCTTCCGCGGACAAATGTCGATGCGCGAAGTCGATGAGACCATGCTTAATATCCAGAACAAGAACGCGTCATACTTTGTCGAATGGATTCCAAACAATGTTAAGACGGCTGTTTGGTAAATTTGTAGAATTTTGTTAATAATTGTAGCTCATTTTTTTAGTGACATTCCGCCTCGTGGATTGAAAATGAGCGCTACATTCATCGGCAACAATACTGCTATTCAAGAACTCTTCAAAAGAATTGCAGAGCAATTTTCAGGTAAGCATTTTTTGGCTTGATTTTGTTATTATGAATTGCTCTTTTAGCAATGTTTAAGCGCAAGGCATTTTTGCATTGGTACACGGGCGAGGGCATGGATGAAATGGAGTTCACGGAAGCCGAGTCCAATATGAACGATCTAATAGCGGAATACCAGCAGTACCAAAATGCGACAGTCGACGACCTAGACGAATATGAAGCCGAAGATCACAGCGATGTAGTTGAACATCTGGAGTCTGCTTGAACCAAGAATTATGCGAATATATATATAATTTTTTGACATTCGATTGATTATTTTTTTGTTTTATTTTATTAGACTATTGTTTCGCTTGAAATAGACTTGAAAAATAAATTGCTTGTTTTTGAAGTTTGTTATTTACAAGTGGTAATTTACAACATTGGTATTTTTGTTAATCAGTTTTTTTAAGTTGCGGCACGAGAAAAGTTTGCGCGGCATTGTTAAAATTTGTCAAAAAAAATCGCTGAATGTGAGAAATTTTTTAAAGTTGAAGCTGAAAATGAGAAAATTGTCGCTTTTTATAAGTTCAATAATTATGTGTTTTGGTGTAAAGTAAATTTGCATACTTGTAAAATCCTGATAAGCATGCATTGTGCTGACAAATTACTAGGGATAGATGGTGTTTTTCGAATTTCGACTACTTCCGATTCATCTGGTAATGGAAGTAAGTTCACAATATAAGATATTCTGTTACTAGCTCGTTTCTTCTCATGAATATCATCCAATTTTGTACATGAGGACCTCAAGAGTACATCTAAAATCTTTTTTTGTTGTTGAAAATTCTTGCACTTCTAACCAGGAATCACAGAATCGCTAGCCGATGAATTCAATTGTTCAGGTTGAGAATCTTTTGAACTTGATGATGAAGATGAATACGTTGATTGCCTTTTTTCTTCATTTTGTATTGTAACTTTTCGCTGTTTTACAGGATCATGGTCGAAATCAGATTCAAAGATTTGAACCGGCATTGAAGTGACTAATTGAGATCGAGTTGAAGAGATTTTCTTGAAAGATTCTCCTGATCCAAACCCAGCATGCTTATGCTCCACAACAACATAGTCCTTGTCATAAGATTTGAGGAGATCTTTGATGTGGTGTTCGATTTGACCACTATAAATTTGAATTTCTTTTAAAAATTAGATTTCTATATACTTTTCAAACGAAGTAATTTCTGGTTTGACATGTTTTATACGAGGAACATTAACAAGTTCTACATCTTTCTCGGTCAAATCTCGTATTCTAAAAAAATTTGAGCGTCAAAATAAGAGCAGCAATACCTTTGTGGGCTTAAACTAGTTGATTTTATTTCACTTCTTGCGATTAAACGAGATGAAAGAGCTTCTTCGATATCAATCGGAGCTGTGACTTCGGAAAGAGTAATCTAAATTTGTGCAAGTTATGAAATGTTCATGCTTACGAAGAACACTCTTTTATTTTAGGACTCACCTCTAAGAATTCTTACGCTTTTTTTTCTTTAGAAATGACCTCTCTAGGGGTAACTTTATACGGGAAATCGATTGCACGCATTGACAAAACATGAAAACGATTTTTTTTCGGAAAACATTACGTGGGCTCATTAATCCTTAGTAGTACCAACCTTTTGACTAGCTCCGTTCTCTTCGCTTGCAATCGTAACATTTGAATTTTGCACAAGAGTTGGAGAATTGTGAAACAAATAGTTTCCTTCGACAATCTGCCTTCTAATCTCCGCTGCAGAAACTCTGAATTTTCTTTTAGACTTCTTTCAAAAAATCTCACTAACTTGCTCCTCTTCATAGAAAACGATCGAATTTCTGAAGCCATGTTATCAAACTATAACATTATATACACTTCAACTTCAAAATCTAATAATCCCGACAACTAGCTTTTGGGGTTTAAAATGGGTGAAAAAGTATCCGAGCTGACTCGTTTGTTCTGGTCACTCGTTTCACTTGGATGGGTGGCGAAAGGCAAATGGCAGTACCCGGTCAAATGTTCTTTGCGCGGGCAATTGAACAGCTGGGAGACATTTTTAGAAAAGAAAAGCCATTTGGGATTCAAATGTGGCAAAGTTTTGAAAAGATAATTAAGCGGAAAATTCGATTTAACTATGAGAATGCCACTAGTTAACAGCAATTATTTGATCACAAAAGGCGCATTTACATTGCACTTGGGCTTATTAACAACTGGAAAGTAACATCTGGAAAGTAATAACTGAAAAGTAAATTTTCCGTTTTCCAGTTGTTAATTTTTCATTCACTTTCTAGTTGTTAATAAACCGCCGACAGTTGCGAGTTTCCTTCATTTTCCAGTTGCTAATAAGCCTTGCACTCGTATTAAAGAGGGGTAAGAATTAGGGACTAATCTCTGAAAAAATTTTTTTGCCAAAACAGCCTATATAGGGGTCACACTTGGGCAAGGGGTGAGTCGACCCACCCCTATGTCGCCACTGGGGGTGGGGGATCAAATTTCGGCAAACGTGTAGCTTTTGGTAAAGATATACAGCAAAAACCAAAGGGTTTTTGATGAATTTTTCGATTTTTTACGAATTTTTCAATTTGTATCAATTCAATTTTGACGGCCAAAAAAAACGCGTCGCAAGGATTTTTAGTCGTCAAACGTGTCGCTTTTCGGTTTACCAGCCTACTCTCCCCCTTGCCCATATATGATAGGGGTAAAATCTTGCGAAAAATCGATTGCGCGCATTCCCGAAGCGTGAAAATGCTTCCTTGACACTGATTCTGAGAAATTATAGATTTTTTTCGACTTTTTTTTATGAAAAAAACTTTTTTTATAATTATGAGGAATTTTCATATAGTAAAAGGTCGAAAAATCTATATTTTCCCTGAATCAGGGTCAAGAAATCATTTTCACGCTTTGGAAATGCGCACAATCGATTTTCGCGTGATTTTACTAGGCTGTTTTAGCAAGAATTTTTTTCAGAGATTATTCTCTAATTCTTACTGCCCTTTAAAGGGGAGGGGGTATAACTAATATATTTTTAACGGGAAGCGTCGCTCGGAGTCACAACCCCGAGCGCGGAGCGCTCGGCTCCCGGTACTTTTTTAAATTTTAAATAAGCTACATTTTAGTTTTCTAAAAATGCCTTTATTGCCACCACTTCCTGTTAAACTAGATGGAGATTCGCAAATAGAATTTACTCGTAAGATTTATTGTTTTTTTTTCATTTTTTAAATAGGGACCGTCAGGCTTCTATTGTTGTGCTTGACAAGTGCTGGAGGGTCAAATTTCGACAAACTACCGCTTTTGGTAAAAATATACAGCAAAAAACCAAAGGGTTTTTGATGAATTTTTATATTTTTTACGAATTTTTCATCTTTTTAACGAATTTTTCAATTTTTTCGAAAAAACATGAAAAAATTGCCCAAATTCCGGTTTTTTTATACACCCTGTAATTATTAAAATCAACATTTTTAGCAATGTTTTCACCAGAATTGCTTGAAGAAGTTTGTTCGAAATTTAATATTAAAACAACGTTTGGAGCTGAAAATAATTTGCGCATGAGGCCGTTGTCTTCTAATGATTATAAAAACGGGTGCGTTTTAGTTTTACATGTGTTCACATTCAGTCATGGGCAAGTGGGTTGAATTTTTTTTGCCATTTAGGATAGTGGGTTCTTTAAAAAGGCTCTTTGTAGTTTCATCAATAGAATACAAGAGTTTTTAGAAAAAATTCTAAAAGGTCTCAAAATTTTCTGAACAACCTAATACAATTCCCTTTCCTCTGATAGCTTTTTAGGGATATTGTACATAAGTGCCTATTTTGATAACTTTTTATACAGCTGTTCTATAAAAGGGGAATTATTTTTTAACTAAAAATATGTCTCTGTTTAGTTATTTGGCTCTCTTGGAACAACTAACTACCGTTGGAGACATTCATGAAATTCAATGGAAGAAGACATTTGATAGAATGTGTAATTCTGGAATGTACTATGTTGTTGTTATCGAAGAAATAAAGTAAGTGGCCTGAAGAAGAGTGATATATTCTTTCAGTCTAGTACAGGGTGGACTTGAAAAAACCGAAATTTTGCCGTTTTTTGTCGAGAAAAGTTGAAGAAAAAATCGATAAAATGACGATATCATGGCTAAGTTAGCATTTTCAGAATTTTTCAATGTGCGCAATCGGTTTCTCGCATAAAATTATTCCTAGTAGATCACTTTTTGAAAAAAATTTGCAAAATTTTTTTGTCAAAAAACGAAAATTTTTTGCAAAAACGGCAAAATTCCGTTTTTTTAAAGTCCATCCTGTACTATTGTTTAATTTAAACACTTTTAGTACGCACAAGATCGTCGGTAATTCCACTTTGTTTCTCGAACAGAAGTTTATCCACAACTGTGTTCTTCGCGGGCGTGTTGAAGAGGTTGTAGTAGACAAGGAATACAATGGCCAAGGTTTAGGCAAAGCTCTCATGACTTTATTGGTTGCTTTGGCGGAACATTTGGGTGTCTACAAACTTTCATTGGAATGTCGACCACATTTAGTTGGCTTCTACGAACAATTCGGCTACAAGAATGATGGTGGGCAATATTTGGTTCAACGATTTCCACGCTCCGATTAGTTATTGTGATAACTTTTGACTTGTATACTTTTTTTCATTCTATTTCTTTTACGGGTTCTAGATTTCTCACTATGTGTAGTTTTCAGTTTTATAAGTTGCTGTTTAATTTGACATTTTGTGATAATAAATTTTCAATTTTGATTTATATGCCTGTGTTATATTAAAGGTTTTATATGCCTTTTTATCTTATATTTTGCTTATTAATTTTATTTCTGGGTGAATTTCTGGTACTATTTCGGAAGGGAACACTTTTCATAAGGTCGATTTTTAGAAGCTAGTATAGATTAGCAATCGCACTGAACGTGAAATTTTTTCTTTTTTCTCTGGAAATGACCTAAATAGGAATAATTTTATGCGGGAATCCAAATTTCGCATTCCCGAAACCTGAAGATCTTACCCTGAATCAGGGAAAGGCTATTTATTGACACGAAAATTGGAAAAAATTATATTTTTTATACCTAAAATAGTGTCAATTTTTCCTGCCAAAACGACCACGCAGGGATGCCTAGCTAATATTCGAAACGTTATAGAAGGCAAGGATTAGACGGATCAATTACCGTTGGAAACTCCGACAACTCAAGAACATCAACTTCGAGAAATCAAGAACAACCATGAATACTATCGACGGGCTTCGATACATATATGCAAAAAATTTTTGATTTTTTTATTACTTAATTTTGTTGAGCTAGTTGAGAAGTTTGGCGTGTATAGAAATGTAGCGCGTGCGTAGGCCTGAAAAATAAAAAAGATTTCAAGTCAAAATGGTTTATATTGAACAGATAGAATTTTTTCATGTCCGGCTTACCTGTAAGACCGGACCTGAAACACTGGTCTTCAACTTGGTACTGGGTCAATCTCCAACCAGTGAACTAATCTAATGGGTCCCCAAAAACAAAAGTTGCTCAAAACTTTACGAACTATAATATTATGCAAACAAAAATTAAAAATTTGATCAAAAAAAGTTTGTCGGTCCCCGTCCGTCCCAAAGCTCGATTCTTTCAGAGCCGGTGCTTTAATGCGCTTTTGGGGTCGTTTCAACTTTTCGCAAAGTTTGTGCCATAGGTAAGGAAATTACCCCATAGGGTATTTCGGGACAGAGTAACACCAATGAAAATAATCCAAACAGGAGACTTTTCCATAGAAATTGATACAAAAAAATCGACCCTATAAAAAGTGTCCCCTGTTCCGAAATAGTACCGAATTTCTTTGTTGATGTTTTTAGGGAATGGTTTGATTGTAAATGTCTCTTCAACAATTATCAGCTCGTGTTGTAAACGAATTAGTTATCGATAAAATTGATCGAGATTGGGTCAGCCACCAACTTCCTAAAGTAGGATAAAAAAATCGAATTTTAGCACAAAGATCGAAATTTGATCAAAAAATTGAATTTGGGTCAAAAAATCGAATTTTTGCCACAAAAAATCGAATTTTAGTACACAAAAATCGAATTTTGGCCATAAATTTGAATTTTTTGTTTAGATTAATTTGAGATTGTGTAAATTTTTTAGGACGATATTCCAATTCCTGCACATCATATCCCTGATCAAGACGTTGAAGTTGTAGGCATTATGTGTTTTTTATTCTGACTTTTTTTACTTTTTAGAATTTTCTTGCCGAGTCTGAAAACCGTTGGCAAGACACTCGCCCATTTGGCCTTTGTTTAGATCATAGCCATAATCACCGTTGAGAATGGGCAACGATCAAAGTGGCCCTTCAACTTCGAATCCCCAACAAACTCCTGGAGTTTCTTCATCTTTTTCTTTTTTTAATAGAACTCGTAAGTTGTGAAAGAACTCTTTAATGGAATAAACTCTTCTTAGAATCATCGAGAAAATCTACTCTTGTTGTGGTTAACAAAGCGAATCAACTGGCATTAGACCCTAATGAAGACGAGGATTTGAAGCGGATTAAAGTACGAGTGATTAAAAAAAGTGGATTTTTCGACCAAATTTTCGCCAAAAATTTTTTTCATTCTCTACAGGGTGGTCCAAAAAAATGTCGTCTGAGCGATTTGTTTGATAATTTTGGCGAAATTTGTTGAAAAATCGCAAAAATCCACTCTTTTTTAGCCACCCTGTATGTTAACTTAGTGATGCTCAAAGTTAAAAAAGTGACAATTTTTTACTGGCCTCAAATATGACAGGCGAAAAGTTAAAAAAAATTCTCCTTGATTCCGCCTTTTATGTTTTTGCCCCAAAATTTAAAAAATCCTAATGGTCCTCAATTAGAATTTTTACCAAAAATGACTAAATTTTCCAGTTTTTTTCATCAAAAGTCCCTATTTTTTAACGACTATGCCACAATTATCGTCAAAAATCGAAAAATTTTCTGTTTTTTGTTGCAAAGTTTTTCTAAAAATCCTAATGGTCCTCCCATAACGATTTTTTACTAAGAACAAATTTCCTATCTTTTCACCAAAAATGACCAAAATTTTCCATTTTTTCTACAAAAATTGTAATTTTCTGAGCATTTTCAGCTTAAAAACAAGCATTTCTCAAAAATTTGGTCATTTTTGGTGAAAAATAATGGGGGACCATTGTAGTTTTTGAAAAATTTGGGGCAAAATCATAAGGGGGATCATTAGGTTTGCGCCTCCTAAATACGCTACTGATTATTCCCTTCGTTTTTTTTTGTAACTTTGAGCATCATTATCTTAGATAATTTTATTAAAGTAAATCGTTTTTTAAAGGAAATATCTCGATTTTTTCCAATACTAAAGGGAAGTCTAAAAGGAATGCAAGATTCACCAGAAATTTATAACAAGATTGAATCGAAGCATATTTTGAGATTTATGCAAAGGATTCAACAGCATTTAACTATTTGTTGTCAAACTGTAGCCGCCCATCAAACTTCCATGTATTCAAAAATGGTTCAGGTAAGCTGACATGGAACACTCACTATGTGTTACGGTCTTTGCTCAAAAAGCCCAATTGGGCCTGAAAGTTCATCAAAAATGAATAATAATAGCACCAGTCCTAGATGCCCATGGAGAAATTTTTTCTACAGGCCTCAGAAGGTTTATACCCGCATTTTGTCGTTTTAAGGCCATATCTCGGTCAATTAAAGTCCTATTTGGGCTGAAATTTTTCTTTGGCTCAATTCCTGAAATCACGGCGAACAACTTTGTAGAACATCACTTTTTATGAAAAAATTTCTGTGTTGAATTTTCATGCGATTTTTGAAAAAAATTTTGAAAACTTTTCGCCAAAAAACGCAAAAGTACGGTTTTTTTTGGCTGTATTTATGTATTTAAAAACGTATTTTAGAATGATCAAATGCTCACTTCCTTAGTTCGCAAGACTAGCCAAGATTCTAAGCATTTTGATTCCCTCGCGAGTGAATTGAAAAAAGTCCAAGAGGTCAGCAATCAACTGGACAGTATACAAGTAAGATTTTCTACAGTCCTCCCCTTTGATCTACAAATGTTCTATTTTCAGCTCTTGTTTGATGAAATTACTTCAGCTATAGAATTTGTCAACGACATTCTGCCGGAATCAGAAAAACTACCACCCCTGAAATTGGTTGTAACTCCATCACAGCGCTATCCCATTATAGACCAAGAAAATAGTCTCTCGGCTTTGACGAATGATGCCGATTCTTCTGGGCTGAATATAACACCAGAAAAATATGAATATCATGTTGTTGATAAAGATTGATGTTGTGTTTATATTGGTATTTATTGCTGTATTTTGTGCTATTAAATAAAATTTGTAATGTTTTTTATGTTTCTTATATATCAGTTTAAAGACTGAATGGTTATTTTGATACTTTATTTTTTATGGTCGTTATGATGGATTACAAAAAATGACAATAGTCAATAGAAATATACGAATTTTAAACATGTGCATAATCAGTGGCGTAACTAGGATTTCGAAATCTCATTTAAAATTTTTTATTTGAAACACATATATAGCCCATATATGAGTTTGAGCTCAATTTTTTGTTGAAAAATTTTTTGACCTCATCCCTTGCCTGTAGGATCAAAAAACACTAAAAGTAACAAAGTCAATTTTCGCAAAACCAAAAATTTTTGCACACTAATTTTGCGCGCAAAAGGTTTTCAGAACATTTCGTATGGGGGCAGAAAAATCGCGAAGATCAAAAGTGCGTGGTTTTCTCGGAAAATGGCCTCAAAATTTAAGCTAAGTTCAAAAAAGCGATTTTTTCGCTTGATTTGACCCAGGCAAGGGGTGAGGTGACGATTTTTTTCGTTTTTCTGAACTTAGCCTAAACTTTGAGGCCATTTTCCGAGAAAACTACGCACTTTTGAGCTTCGCGGGCTATTATACATTTGCCCTTTCGTGCTCAAAATTCGAATATTTCTGGCAAGTAACAAGAATTGTGTGTCACTTTTTGTAACTTGCCTTCCTTTCATTATATATAGTCTTTTTTTTCGTCAAAGATTTTTTTCTTTTATAAAATTTTTCCGATTGAATCAGGAATTAAAATAAGAATTGTTTATTNGAAAAAAAATTTAAATTCTTTGAAAGAATTTTTTAATCTCTGAATACGAACTACAAACTATAACAGAATTTTTGAATTTCTCTCAAAGAATTTAAATTTTTTTCGTTTCAATAAACAATTCTTATTTTAATTCCTGATTCAATCGGAAAAATTTTATAAAAGAAAAATATCTTTGACGAAAAAAAAGACTATATGTTACCGTCATATCTGAAAGTTTCAGATATGCCTGAAACTTTCAGATATGACGGTAACATATATTTCGTACATTTAATAGATTTTCGCCACGATGAGTGTCGATCCAGATCTAAGTTTTATTGGTGTTGATGTAGATCCTGAAAAGGTTGAACCGATTGATTTAAAGAAATTGATTGTTTCTGTAAATGAGTTTTTAATACGAAGTTGTGATATTTTGAATAATTTTGCCGGAAAAATGGAGGAGTCGATATTGGAGTTAGAATATAGATTAGATCGAGTTGAAACAGAATTGCTTCTGTTGGAAAAACGAGTATGTTATACTGAAAAAATAAAAAAAATGATCAAAAAAATATTTGACTAGTTTCCTAAAATAAGCAATTCTCAGCGATTTATATAAACTTTTTACAGAATACGATTCTTAGTCACTAAAATTTACCCATTTAGAGCTAAGTCGGCTCTTACACCCCAAAATCTAAAAATTTATCAAAAATGAAAAATTCGTCAAAAATTGAAATATTCATCAAAAATCTAAAAATTCGGAGCTACTTCGGCTCTTATACTCTTGATTGAACGTGGTCTAAAGTCGAAAAATTTTTTTTATTTTTCGAAATTTTCTCAAAAATCACCCTATTAGGGGTAATTTGATGCGGGAAACACGTTGGCGATGTTATTTTTGCATAAAAATACGCTCCATTTTTTGGAAAATCGAATTTGTGCATATTAGCTCTTTCGAAATATGTACTTTCTTTGTCTTTAATTCGATTTTCTTAAAAAATGGAGCGCGCTTTTACGCAAAAATAACATCGCCAACGTGTTTCTCGCATAAAATTACCCATAATAGGGTGATTTTTGAGAAAATTTTGAAAAATAAAATTTTTTGACCACGTTCAATCAGGGGTATAAGAACCGAATTAGCTCCCTTTTTGATTTTTTGTTTATATTCTGCTTTTTGCTACTCGATTCATTTTTAAGCTTGAAAATGTTCCCGACACGGATGTTGTTCCTTCTACTAGTTCAATTGAAAAGCCAACTGAAAAAAATATAACAACGACTTCCAATGTCGAACTTACAAGCGAAACTAAACATGAGCAAATCATTTTGCCAGAAGTGCCTCTCGAGTCGGAACAAAAACTCGAAGAAAAAGAAGAAAATGGCGAGCCTGTAGTTAAAATTAAAGATCATCCTAGTTATGCTATGTATTTCAAAATGTTAAAATTGGTATTAATTACTATGTGTATAAAAAACCGAAAATTTTGGCAATTTTTTCATGTTTTTTGATCCGAAATTTTTTTCGAAAATCCTAAAATGACCCATTATAGGGGTAATTTTAAACTGGAAATCGATTGCGCGCATTCCCGAAGCTTGGAACTGCTTCTCTGAATCTTGTTCAAGGAAATAAGAGTGTATTGAAGCGAAAATATGAAAATTTTAAATTGTTCTTCTGAACATCATCGTTTTTGGGGTTTTTTTATGCGAGAAATCCGAAAAACATGCTCCCAAGTCGAATAAATGCTGAATCAGAGTAAGCACATATAATAACACGAAATTAACAAAGAAAGATTGGAGTTAATTTCTTGTTATTAAACATGCTTACCCTGATTCAGGGACGCATTTATTCGACTTGGAAGCATGTTTTTCGTGTTCCTCGTATAATATAACCTCAGGAACGATGATTTTCAGAAGAAAATTTAAAATTCATATTTTTACTTCAATACACACTCTTATTTTCCTGAATCAGGGTTAGGAAAGCATTTTCAAGCTTCGGAAATGCGCGCAATCGATTTCCCACATAAAATTACCTCTATTATGGGTCATTTTAGGATTTTTGAAAAAAATTTTCAGATCGAAAAAACATGGAAAATTCGCCCAAATTTCGATTTTATTCGATACACCCTGTAATTTTGTTGAAAATTTAACTAATTTTTTAGGGTGTTCCAGAAGCAGCAGTTCGTCAAAAGATGATTACTGAAGGTATCGATCCATCCATTTTGAGTAAGCCCGATGCTCCCGCACCCATGCTACCATCAAAAAGTCAAAAAAAGGATTTGGCTAGACATAGTGATTCCGATGTTCATAGTGATTCTAGTTTTTCTGGTGCTGATTAAAATTTCTATCAAAAAATAAAAGATTATTTAAAAATACAGGGTGTTCCAAAAAAAAACCGCCATTTGGTCATTTTTTGGCGAAAAGTTTTCAAAAAAATTTTTCTCCAAAACTACTCATTAGGTGGTAAAAATCGAAAAATCATTAAAAAATTTTTCTACTCGACTTTGGACCCCCTTTAAAAGCTCGGCATCGGGTGAATTTGTTGAATTTTTGCTTTTCTGTGCTATATTTGTATTTAATTAATCAATTTAAAAGATAAAAATACAACAATGAAAACTTATACTAAATATCCATAAGATTGAGTTTCGTCGCTGATAATTCCTCGCCAGATCTCCGCCAACTCTTTGAAATTGAACCGATTTTCAGGAGCCGTCTCCCAACATCTTAGCATAATCTCGTAAATTCCTTGTGTAGCCAATTCCGGGCATTCTAACCGCTTTCCTTCTTGCAAAAACTCCAACATTTCGTCGGTGTTCATGGTTGCAAATGGAAGTTTTCCTCCGCTGAACACTTCGTACATCAACACCCCATAGGTCCACACGTCAGACTTTTCGGAGAACCTCCGCTCTTTTAGTGCCTCTATTGACAGCCACTTCATGGGGAGTCTCTTGGAACTTGAAGCCTCATAGGTAAGAGTGTCATCGGCCATACAGCAGAGACCAAAATCGGAGATCTTAGCGGTGTAGCCTGATGTCAAGAGGATGTTTCTGGCTGCCAAATCCCGATGGATCAGTCGATTCAACGCAATATATTCCATGCCTAGAATGAAAAAATCCTATGGCACCATTTATACTTTCGTCGCGTCGCGAGTTGACATTTATAGTCTGTCGCGCGACGTGCCACAAGTACTTGATTTGAAAAAACGTTTATCCATCAACAAGCCTTGGTGCAGTGACAAAGCAGCGGCTTTTTGGTCACATGGTCGCGGGTTCGAATCCCGCTTGGAGCCAAATTTTTGCCACTCGGCCTTGTGTCGCGTCGCGCTACGTCACGTGATCAGCACTTGCGACGACACGAAAGTATAAATCCTGCCTATCTGGATTGTTGACAAAAAATTACCTTTTGCAACCTGCCACAAGATTCCATGGGTTTCTTTAGCGTTGAGCTGACCTGGACTTCTCTCATACAAGTCCTTCACATGTGTTAGCAGGTCTTTTTCAGCAAGCTCGAACACTATTCCCATTCTGTCTCCTTGCATAAACCATCCCAGAAATCCGATGACTTGCTCTTGGTACCCCAAATTCTTCATCATGCCAATTTCTCGCCTCAACATTTCATTTTCGTCGTGCCCCAGATTCAAGGCGATCTTTACCGCTACATTGCAGTCCCGAAACCGTTTAACCTCATAGGAATTTACCATGTCTATTAGTGGTGAACCGCCTTCCATGAAAGCCCTGTAGACGAACGAGCTAAATCCTTTTCCTATAGGGCTTTCGAAGTTGATTCTGAGCTTTTTTTCTTCTATTAAATATGCGTCGGTCTCTTGCTTGGCCGACGAGGTTGGAAGTCCCAAATTTATGGGCATTAGTCGAGATAATTGTTGAGAGCGTTGGTGTGCTCGATATTTTCGGTATCTCCATATTATGAAGACCATCAGTGACCCAACCAAAACGACTACTCCAACACATAAGAAAATTATCCAGGTTTTTGATTTATCCGGCTTTCGAATGGGAATAGTTGATGGGGGTTCAGTAGATGATGTGGATTGAGTACGAATTGTAGGAGTTGTAGAGCTAATTGTCTCTAATGGTATCCAGCTCAGGCAACAAACTTGAGATGTCACTGTCATGTTTAGATCATCTGAAAAACCGGGAGTCCGAGTGCCTTCGGCGCTCGAGCGCTGAAGATTTTGGTAGTTATTATATCGACTTAGATATATGTGATCAGAACACGAGTAGGATATTTTAATTTAAAGAACTACGAAAAGGGTAGCTGAATTCGAAAAAAATGAAAAATTGGAAAAAAATAGAAAAATTCGAAAAAAACTGAAAAATTGAAAACTATGAAAAAAAATAAAAAATTCAAAAAAAAATTGAAAAGTCAAATTCGAAAAATTGGAAAAAAATTGAAAAAATCCGAAAAAACTGAAAAATTCGAAAAAAACTGAAAAATTCGAAAAAAACTAAAAAAATCCGAAAAAAAATTTTTTCAAAAAAAGTAAAAGAATAGTTGATGTAGGTTTAGTGCGAACGGGAATCGAACCTGCATCTGTCCGACTGCAAAGCTAACGCTTCATCAACTGCGCCATGAAGGCAGATCACCAACTGTTTTTCATTTCTGATCAAATACCTAAGCTAAAAGGGCAAAAATGAACATTTTAATTTTTCCAGCCCCCCCCCACCTTGCCGATCTATGTTACATACCATTTGTAGTGTTCGTAAAAACATTAGAAGTCTTAAGAAAACAAGAATTATTTGTCGTAAACTGTTGCCTGTCATCGCTATAATAAACCGAGTCATATTTATACATTGCAATAGCTGCGGACGTTACAAATATCCCATTTGCAAGAAATTTTACGTCGATGAATAGAAAATTTCCTATTCTTGAAATCAGCGTGTTCGTTCCCATGCTAAAACAAATTTCATTCGAATTTATGTAAATCTTACCTTGTTTCTTGCCCATTTATATAATACCAAGCTTCATCATATCCTTGACTAATAAAACTTTCGACTCGTAGATAATCTCCATGTTGTGGATCGTTATATCCAGTCGTTAAGTTTGCAAGAGCTGATGTTTGAACTATTTGGAATTTGTCAAAGAAATTCATGAAAATTTCGAATCGGCCACAAGTTTCTAAACATTTATAATCAATCTCTCAAAATTAACTACTCGATTCATATAAAACAGGAAGTGGCACTTCTTCGGTTTCTTGACAGCACACAGACATTGTTATAGACACTTCATTGTTACTAACTAAAGTGTTATTTAAAATACGTCTCACAAGCTACTTGGCCTGGATTGAATATATGTAAATTAAAATCTCTTACTCATGCCCTGATCGCATACAGCTGAGTCGATATAATAACTACCAAAACCTTCAGTCGAAGCACTCGTAGTTATAGCATCACCTTTATAAAAGACCACTAAAGGGACATAAGAAGAAATTTCAGGGGACATAAAACTTTGAGCTAAGTTAAAACTATAAGCACTGATGTACGGAATGGTTATTTGACAGCTTGTAGCATTCAGTAAGCCTAAAATTAGTCTTTTTAGAGAGAGGGGAAAATATTAACACTAGAACGGGTTTCTTGTCACGGCGATTGATTTCGGTGGAGAGCAGGATTTTTGGCTCTTGACTGTTCACTCAAAATGGTTTTTCTCAGAACCCTTAAATTCTTTTAACCTAATTTAAAAAGTAATCGTTAGAGGAATAGTAGGCGCACAATCGATTAGATTTTGGTGTAAATCTGTTTTATTTTGAATTTTCGACATCGTTTTGAATTTGGAGGTACCTACGCGATTTTGTTCTCCAGGAGTGTTTGGAAAATCGAAATTTTTTTCGCACCGTGATCAGCATGAATCCGAACGATTTAAGCCGTTTTGGACCGAATCTGATTGAGTTTTGGCGGAGAAAACACTTAGGGAAGAAAACACTGATGGGGTACAAAATCGCGCAGGTACCTCCAAATTCAAAGTGGCGTAGAAAATTCAAAATAAAGCAAATTTATACCAAAATCTAATCGATTGTGCAACTACTATTCCTCTAACGATTACTTTTTAAATTAGGTTAAAAGAATTTAAGGGTCCTGAGAAAAACCGTTTTGAGTGAACATTCAAGAGCCAAAAACCCTGCTCTCCATCGAAATCAATCGCCGTTACAAGAAACCGTTCTAGTGTTAATATTGTAGTAAATAGATAGACTATTATAAAAACATAAAATCGAAATTTGGAACATTCACATTGCTATCATATAGATTTTCACCAATAACAACAGCAAATCGGGTATTGTAATTTAAATCACTGGTTAGATTAGACGTCTGATTCGTAATTATAAATACAGTGTTCGAGTTGGGATCTCTCTGACTTTGGATTTCGGCAGAAAATACTCCAAGTCCCACATAATACGAAAATTGATAAAACATGATGAGTTTGGTGCATCTTTCAATAGTTTTTTCTATAAAAAAAACTAGTAAATTCTCGACCTGGGGATTACTTGAAGGAACAATTGGTGTCGTCGAGGGTATATCAACAGTCGTTAAATTGTAATAATTCCATTCTGTACAACAAATTTGTGATTTCAAGTAAAAATCTTGATCTGCTGAAAATAGTTGATCAACTACAGGTGGCGCACAAAAAACCGGGCACTTAAAAAAGTTTAAAATATAGCTTATTTAGCAAAAAACGACAACAATAATCATTCAAAATGACCTCCTTAACAGTTTCACTAAGCCTAAGTCTAGGCTTAAGCCTTAGGCTTAAGGCATAGGCATAGGCTTAATGCTTAGGCTTTTAGTGGAACCTTTAAAGAGATCATTTAATGATTATTGTTGTTGTTTTTTGCTAAATAAACTATATTTAAAATTTTCAAGTGTCCGGTTTTTTGTGAGCCACCCGGTATATCTTTTTGTAAAAAACCTTGATGAGGCACTAAATATGTGTTGACTTTGTTAGAAGAACAAGAATTTGTGGTTGAAAACAGCTGGCCATTATTTTCATAAAAATATCCGTTCCAATTGTTGAACGCAACCCCGCCAAAACTATACGCAGTAACAGAGTCATTCCAAAATATTATATCTAAGAAAATTTGATTTCTTAGATATTGTGAGTTCATCGTGTTTGAGTTTGATCCAAGATATGTGCAATTTATACCATTTTCTCTAAAAATTTGAATTTTTATCAATAATTTTTTTTTGTAAAATTGTTACGCAGCATTTAGACAGCTTTCCAAATTGGAGCTCACACTGTAAGAACAATATTTTTGTTCAGAGCAATTGAAGAAATTAGAAGAGTTACGATTAATAGTTGAATTTAGGTTGGTAATATTATAATTTGGGTAAGGATCAGTTCCATATATTAGCTGGAAATTGAAGGATGCAATTAAAGATGTCTCATCTTCAAACTGCATGCTAACGTCAAAAGCTTTGCATGTATCTAAGAGTTAAAAAGGTTGACCTAACAAGAGGAGATATCTGGGGTGCCTACGAGCAACAAGATAATCATATTGCCTTATTTTTTGAAATAATTTCTTGATCCTTTATTTTCCATATGTTTGTCTTAGTTTTGAAAAAAATATTTTCAAAATTTAACTTTAATGTATTTGTACCGTGTATTGTATTATGAACGTGTTTGTGACAAGTGTTTCATGCATAGAAAAATCTGTACTTATGCACTGTCCCCCGCCCAAGCTAAACAAAGGCTATGATTTATGATTAAGGCTTAAGCCCCACGTCTAAGGTTTAAGCCTAAGCCAAGGCCTAAGGCCTAAGCCTAAGGCCTAAGCCTAAGGCCTAAGCCTAAGGCCTAAGCCTAAGGCCTAAGCCTAAGGCCTAAGGTCTAAGCCTTAAACTTAGCCTTAAGCCTTAAGCCTAAGCCTATGAATTTATACTATAATAATTTTGTCATAGTTATATATGGTCTAATAATTTCGTATTTTACTTGAAATTTGGGTTGAAACTTCAAATTTCTCTGAATTTAAACAAGTTTGTTGTAAGAATATAAATAAATCTCCATGATTCATACCTTTACACGAAACACCTAAATTCACGTTTGCATTACAAAATATATTCCCAAAACGAGCGCCTATGAAGCTCAATATCTCAGATCGACACTCCAAGTCCGAGTATAAAACCCAAGTTTGTGCCTTCAGGAGCTGATCCACGAAATCAATCTCTGGCTGTTTTATCGAATTGTTTTCCCATCGAGAGAAATTCATTTAGAAATATGAATTCGTATACATGTTTTCGTTGTAATAATCAATATTTTTGAATTTTTTGCTTTCAAATCGTAAAAAAATAGCATGAATCGACAGAGAATTTTATGCTGAACAACTTTGCTAATTTAAGTTTGCATAAAAATAATTTTTTCCTATCAAAAATGCAAAAGAAATTTAAAATTTTTAATTATTGTATGTTGAAATGAAAACCCTGCATGAATTTAAACTTATTTTGAATTTTTGATAAGATAAAATATTTTTTTACTCAAACTTCAATTAGCAAATTTGTTAAGCATAAAATTCTCTGTCAATTCATGCTATTTTTTCACGATTTTCCTGTAAAAAAATTTTTAAAAGTTTGATTATTACAACGAAAACATGTACACAAATTCATATTTTCAAATGCATTTATCTCGATGGGGAAAACGATTCAGATGATGCCGTAAAAACAAAACATGCTCAATTTTTCATGATCTTTCGAATATATCATTTTTCATATGGTGGCCTGGTCCTTTAAGCGATATCATAGGTGTATTAGGACCCTGATTAACTATTACGCACTAGGGACGTGTCATATGGGTGATGAGGTGTTAGGGGTGTGGTTGATGAAGAGTTTCTATAGGAGTAATTTAAAATAAAAGCATATACCAAATTGTTGGTAATCTATCGCATAATAATATTGGTTGATATAAGAACCGGCGGTTAACATTTCTAATCCACGTAAATCATTTTGTGCAAAGGCATATCCTTTATAAAACATTGGAAAACGTGCATCCATGAAGTTACATAATTGCCCATTCATTTGTAATGTTAAACCAAATAAACTCACATTTGGAAGTGTTCTATTACAGACCGAGCTTATGGGTGCAGTACAGTCAAATTTTGAATCATGATAACTATACTCATAGAAGTAGCCCTGATGATAGAAAAAGTATCCCACCACAAATTTTACACTCATGTCAAAAGCAAAAGATTCATTATAATGTATCTTGGATGTGTTAGTCAAAATAAAATTTGTTGTAGCATTTTCACCTGGACTATAACTTATAATAGTAGAAAATTCTTGAAAAACTTGTTCAGGAAAAAAAGAAATCTGGGTAGTATTTGTTAATGTATATCGAAATTGAATTTGGGTGCATCGCCTGAGCTCTTCATCTACAGATATAGAAAAATAGCGAATTTTAGGCATAGACTCGAAACGAAGGATGAAACAATACGAATGAAACGACATAAGGGAACAAAACCAAATTCAGGGTTTTCGTGTCGATATTCAGACAAATTCAAACCCGTTTCCGGAAGAATACGAATGAAAGGTTTGAAATGGCATAATGGAAAAACCCAATAAAAATGTTTTCCTATGGGTAAATTTTAATTTTTTTAAATAAATTTTTCCCATGGAAAATTATTCCTTTTCATTCGTATCGTTTCATGAAAACGATTGAATGAAACGACATAATGTAACGGAACCAAATTCAGGGTTTTCGTATCAATACTCCACCTAATTCAAACCCGTTTCTGGACGAATACGACTGAAACGATACGAATGAAAAGGAATATTTTTCCATGGGAAAAATTTATAAAAAAATTAAAATTTTCCCATAGGAAAAATTTTTATTGGGTTTTTCCATTATGCCGTTCCAAACCTTTCGTTTCATTCGCATTCGTCCAGAAACGGGTTTGAATTAATTGGAGTATTGACACGAAAACCCTGAATTTGGTTCCGTTCCATTATGTCGTTTCATTCGTATCGTTTCAAACCTTTCGTTTCATTCGAGTCTATGCCGAATTTTAAAAGTGCATACCTGCGTGTAAGACTACACAAAACAAAATAAAAAATACTAAGAAATTGTCGAATAAAATCACCATTTTTGGAAGAATGATATAACTGTTTAATCTCTTTACCCTTAAATTTGATTATTTTGGGTCATGTTAGCAATTTGAAGTCTGACGAAATTGACGAATTAAAATCAGATTTTTTTGAAGGACAAACAAACTTAGAGGTTTTTGTGAAAATATAATCGCACCACGCTAAGTGAGAGGGAATTTTTGGCCCACAATGTATGTTTTAAAAAACGTCACTACATTTCTATACGACTGATTAGAACGTCGCCCATGGTGCCAAGTATATGCTATTATATCGCCTTAAAGTTAAACCCTCTGTGCTCTTGATGTTTAGAACCTGTATTATACGGATTTAAAACTACACTGTTATCATACAAATAAAATTCTTAAATTTATATAAAATATGTGTTTTACGGTGCTCGAAATTTTCATTCATTTAGAGAAAAAATTTTTATATGCCTACATGCGCGAGAAAAGTTAATTAGATTTACTTGAAATTTCGGAGCTACTGAACTGGGGGAGGGCCGACTTAACATGACCCCAGGGAGGAATCGGTGTATTGAAGCGAAATCTAACATTTTCAGATTTTTATGAAAAAACCGTCAATTCTTACGTTTTTCTAGGCGGGGAATCGATTGCGCGCATTCTCGAAGCGTGAAAACGCTTCCTTGACCCTAATTCAGGGAAGGAATTGGTGTATTGAAGCGAAAACTAAACATTTGCGGATCAAACATTTAGCGATTTTTTGGTTTTTCCCTGAATCAATGCCAAAGAAGCATTTCCACGGCTTGGGAATGCGCGCAATCGATTCCCCGCCTAGACAAACGTAAGAATCGACGGTTTTTTCATAAAAATTCGAAAATGTTAGATTTCGCTTCAATACACCGATTCCTTCCCTGAATCAGGGTCAAGGAAGCGTTTTCAAGATTCAGGAGTGTGCGCAATCGATTCTCCGCATAACATTACCCCTAGGGGGTCACTTAAAAAAAAAATTTTTTAATTTTCTACTGGAAAATTTTTAAAAAAACCCACTTTTCACGAAGTGACCTCAAACCGCACCCCCTTTAATGCATGTGTTAGAGACTTCTAAATTGTTTATTATTAAAACATATAAAATTCAAAGAAATAAATAATACCTATAATATAATATATTGTGGTCACAAGAAAAAAGTGGACTTGTTGGGATTTGATATTTGCAGAAAATTTGCATCTTCTCGGGTATGCTATTATCTTTTTGACCTAAGGGTCGTTCACATATCACGTGATCAGGTTGAGAGGGAGGGGGGTAGTTGAAATGATCACGGTGGGAGGGGGGGGGGGGGGGGGGGTCAGGCCATCAGACACATAGTGAGAGGCAATCCCCCCACGAAATTGAAAAAGATGAAAATTTTTCCTAATAGTCCCCCTTTTGTTTTTGGCCTAAATTTTTGAATAATTTATAATAAAACATTGCCAAAATCGAAAAAATTGGTCAAAATCAAAAAATTGGTCAATTTTTCGATTTTGGCAAATTTTTTCGATTTTAACCAAAGTTGAAAAATTTAACCAAAAGCGAAAAAATTGTCCAAAATAGAAAAAAATTGATCAAAATCGAAAAAATTAGTCAAAATCGAAAAAAATTGATCAAAATCGAAAAAAGTTCCATTTTTACATCAAAAATGCCTATTTTTTAAAGAAAAAAGTTGATCATGATCACGGTGGGGGGGAGGGGGTAAGCCCATGATCATATTTGATCATGGAGGGGTAGGGGGGGGGAGTCTAAAAATGTTAAAAATTTGATCACATGATATGTGAATGACCCCCTATTTCTTTATTTTTAAACGTAGAAAATCCAATTCTCTATGTTAAAAAAAAGAATTAGGTTAAAAAACAATATTTTACCCGAGAAAATGCAATCTTTCTACAAACATCAAATCTCAACAAGTCCACTTTTTTCTGGTGGACACCCTGTAATATAAATA